>PIJE02000004.1:36157-140407 GCA_002895965.2 Coryphaenoides rupestris
CTTCCTCCAGACCCTGGGGCCTTGATTTCCAAATGAAATACAGACTTTACTCTCATCTGAAAAGAGGACATTGGACCACTGAGCAACAGTCCAGTCCTTCTTCTCCTTAGCCCAGGTGAGACGCTTCCGACGTTGCCTCAGGTTCAGGAGTGGCTTGACTCGAGGAATCCGACAGTTGTGGCCCATGTCCCGGATAGGTCTGTACATGGTGGTTTTTCAAGCACTGACTCCAGCCTCAGTCCATCTCCGCCAAATTTTTTAATCGTCTTTTCTTGACAATCCGCTGAAGCCCACAGTCATCCTTTTGCTTCTGCACCTTCTCCTGCCACATTTTTCCCTTCCACTAAACTTTCTATTGATATGCTTGGACACTGCACTCTGAACAGCCAGCCTCCTTAGCGATGACCTTTTGTGGCTTACCCTCCTTGTGGAGGGTGTCAATGACTGTCTTCTGGACAACTGTCAAGTCTGCAGTCTTCCCCATACTGAACCAAACAGATACAATTTAACGACATAGGAAAACTTTGCAGGTGTTTTGAGTTAATTAGATAATCAGACACTCTAAAACCAAATGAAATAACTGAGATGAAATAACAGATGTAAATGCTGATTTTCTTCACACTATTCTAATCTCTTGAAATACTGTTTTGGGGGTTTACTGGAGCTGTAAGCCAAAATTATGAAAAATTAAACAAATAAAGGCGAGAGATATATTTCACTTTGTGTGTAATGAATCTATAATTATGCAAGTTTCACTTTTTGAACGGAATCATGGAAAAAAACTAACTTTTCCATGATAAAACAAACACCACCTTCAAGTGCCGGAGCTGCCATAAAGTACTGAAGAATAATATCAGGTAACATGATGTGATTATCATGTTTTTCAATTTTTTTTTTTGCTTGAATGTGTAGTATAATGAACATTATTTGAAATTAAGAACATTCAAACCTATAATAATGCAGATGCACAACACCAATAACCAGTGGTACCAAAATAATGAGGCAATTATAAACAGACAACAAGCATAGAAAAGCCACAATAGATTGTAAATACAAGTGCACAAAGCTGCTGCATTGAGATTAAGAAAGCCTTTTTTTTTTTTTTATTAAGCTTACCGAGCTAGCTAATCTAAGGCATTGACAACTACCTAATATATTTTAGAAATGTTCTCACATGCAGGAAGCAAGATTGAGAAACCCTCTTTATTTGAGCAAGTTCATGTCTTTGTTTAATTGCCAGTATTATAGCAGCCATTATCCATATTTAGAGATGGAGCTGGACCAAATGTTATCTCCACCCAAACCTTATATTCAATTGGTCCAGGAGCCCCCCGCCCCCCTATAATTCAGCATGAAGGAATGTTCAAGTTGACAGTGATAATTTGCCAACCTCTGTACTACATTCTCAAATGCCTGGTAGAGGTGGGAGCCCGACTATTTTGACTGATGTTGTACTTCTGCATGCCGTGGATTTGACAGATTCATGAACCACATGAAGCACCACATGGAGCTGGAGAAACAGTGCTGTGAGAGCTGGGAGAGCCACACCACATGCCAGCACTGTTACCGCCAGTACCTCACTCCATTCCAGCTGCAGTGCCACATCGAGAGAGCCCATTCCCCGCTGGCGTCTTCGAGTACGACGTTACGGTCCACAACAAAACGTACCATACTGTGCTGCCATTTTCTAGACAAGCTAATCCAACCCATTTTTTTTTCCTCAGCTAATTGCAAGATTTGTGAATTGGCGTTTGAGACAGAGCAACTGCTACTGGAACACATGAAGGTCACTCACAAGCCTGGGGAAATGCCATACGTGTGCCAGGTTAGTTCCACCACGCTCTGTTGATTCAGTGGAGCACTTCACTATCGGTCAACACTCACCGAGTTGTGCCTACCTACCTACCTACACACGCTCTTGTCTTTTAGGTTTGCAATTTCCGGTCCTCGTTTTTCATGGAAGTGGATGCACACTTCAAGGTAGCGCATGACAACACGAAGGATCTCCTCTGTCCCTTTTGCCTCAAAGTCATTCGCTTGGGCCATGTGTACATGCAGCATTACATGAAACATCAGGTATGGTGCTGAAATTAATGGTTACTATGATACTAGTGTGTACTTGCTAGTGTGTTTGACATGTATAATATCCTAATGTTCAACCTATCTGTGCCATGATGCAACAGCAATCTGCAGTATTGTTAATTCATTGCAGGTAACAAACTAGAAATTGGTGGTTGTCCAGTTTTAAAACCTTTTTTTGTATTTTGTGTCTATTTAACAAAAGAAAAAAAGCATCCATCGGTGTGGAAAATGCAGACTGAATTTTCTGACCAACAAGGAGAGGTTCGAACACAAGATCAATTTCCACAAGACCTTCAAGAAACCGAAAGCACTTGAAGGCCTTCGACCTGGAACCAAGGTTCAATCCTGAATATTCACAAGATCTCCAATGGATTTAAGACCTCTTTTGTACAAGTGAACTGAGTTCAATTTTAAAGCATTTATTTGCTCTATTCCACCAGGTGACAATTCGGGCCTCCATCACAGGAAACACTTCATTTAACCCAGTTAGTTCAAATCCTGGAGTGAACAATCCCATGTTTGGCAGGTCCAGACCTAAACCCTCCCAGGTCTTGGGGAAAGCCAAGCTAACTCAGCCCAAGAAGCAGAAAGGGAGACTGATCGCAAAGAAAAACCTGGCACTGAAGCATACCAGGTGTGCTGTGGGCTCTGAACAAACAACCTGATGTTTTTCTTAGCGTAAACTGAACTTGCTTGTTATTGACATATTCTATTCCCTGACTTCAGCATTGGTGATGGACAGCACACATGTATTGAGTGTTCCACGGTGGTCACTGACTTCTCTTCTCACTATCCGATGATTTCGAATTGCGGTGCATGCAAATATCAGACAAGCTGCAAAGTGTCCATCTCCAATCATATGATACGGTAAATCAACAGGACTTTAGTTTAATTGGCTGTATACTGTATATTGATTTGGATTGTTCCTGACAGTATCTCATGCAACACAATGTAAAACTAACAGCTAACATTTAGTACATTTATATTTAATTGCTTTAGTAGCCGTGAAGTTCATGTCCTCTCCCCCCTCCATATAGGTATCATAGTACAATTTCAAAGGACAGATTTTGGAAAATGGGGAATCAGAGAAATCCAAATTCATCAGTGTAAGTACAAATGGCGTGGTCAGTAATGTTTAACATTTTCTTAACACGATAATAAAAAAAAAAAAATCTTCATTTGTTTTTTCAGTAAAACTCTACAATGTCTGGACTGTGATTTCCGTGTGGGTGCCTCAGGCGTGGGAGCATCAGGAGGTGACAAAATGACCAAGCATTTGCTTGACCACCCAAATCACATGTGCAGAGTCATACAGCAGAAAGGTATTCTACTTATTTGTAACTGTATGTCATTCTGAAAACATTACATTTAACACATTGTATATTACTAATGGTTCACCCCCTCCCCCCAAAGTTTCCATTCTCGCAGGCCTTCATAATGAGGATCAGAAGTAAGTTGTGCTATGCATTTCAATCTGACATCAACTTTCAAAGGTTTTTTGCCAGCCATTTCCATTGAAATACTGAGAAGATGTGCAAATGGTTATTGCATTTCTATTTCAAATGTTTTTAATCAACTTTTTTTTAGCCTCCCTGCTTTGGAGCCAACCAAATCTTTCTACTTTGCAACAATTGTCGAAAAACCAAAGGAAGCGCTCCTGACGCAATCTAAAGCTTCTGAAGGATTGGCTGGAGCCACCGTGGACAAGCAGGCCGGAGGCACCCTGGACAAGCAGGCCGGAGGCACCCTGGACAAGGAGGCTGGGGGGGCTGAAGGCACCGTGGACAAGGAGGCCAGAGGCACCGTGGACAGGGAGGCTGGGGAGGCAAAGGAAGCACCGGCTGCAAGTTCTGCCGAGGCCTCGTTTCCTCCAGTCGGCACATTGGAAGAAGGTGCCCCAGTGCTTGATGACTTTTTGGGTGACTCTGTGGGCAGCGGTCTCCAGGAAGACTTGATCTCATCTGCTCAGAAGACTCAAAGCGAGGTACAGTCCTGATCCAATAAGGGAACGCCTGAAAGTTGGACCATTGCTCATGATGTACCAGAATAGTTTTAGCAGAAATCACGTGGCTTGCTTGGCATGCCTTTTTGAGAACATTATTGTAGTTTTAATCCACACATACCTTCTCTGCCAGGACTGTCCAGTTTCACACTTTGTTCTTATTTACCATAGGAGGGAGGGAGAAAATATGCAAGCTAACCATCTTGGTCAGCGTTCTTGCTGCTTCGAATACTGTCAGAGTTCTGAGTTACTTTTGATTGAAGGTAATTAGATATAGAGTATAGATCTTGAAGAAGCCCTGGATATTTTGACATGCCTTTAAATCTCTTTGAACCATGGCAAAGCATTCCCTATAGCAAATAATGGTGACCATGCTACCTGTCAACATGAGGGCAAATATTGAGTTGGGTGGTGTAGGTATATTTAGATTTTTTTTTTTTAAAGTGTATACAGCATAAACAAATATTTGAATATCCACGTCTGGTGTAAATATATATTCCTTAAGATTGTTTAACCCTTCATACATGTGCATTACTTTCTTGTGGGTGTATTACATTCTGAACAAAGTTTTGTGTATGCCTATTCTAGATTTTTTTTATAAATGTTTACTTCTCATAATAAACTAACTGACACGTGCGGTACAAGTCATTGAACCGTTCATGTACATGATGACGTCACATCGCAATGACTGCCTCCATTTTGGAAGCATGAGATCATTGCTGTTAGTACAGCAGCAATGTGTTTTGTATTGTTTCGTATTAAATCGTGACATTATTTGTCTATGGGGAAGCATTGTTGACGTTGATTTACGATTTTACCGTACTGCTTTTGGCTTAGGAAAGTTCTTAACTGTGTGAAATAACCCGGAAGTGTCCAAGCAGCGGCCATATTAAGAGCTTAACGCTAAGGAAAGGTGCTTCAATGCATCCTTTATCTCCTTTTGCTGAGGATGCACTGGTACCATCCTTTACAAACCGCAAGAAATTGTGGTACATAAAATGTACGATGGTGTAGATTGTTATTTGGTGCGGGGTTCTTTGTTTAAGATTAATGTTACCAGATATAGCCGCTTACATAATCGAAGCTAGATTTGCGCCAGCTTAGTTAATACGAGCTGCCAGCACAACTAGATACTAGCTACTTGACTTTATTTATTACTTTATTTTTGACTACCAAAACAGCCAAAATTGTGTGTGGTTGCCTTTTTTTTCTCCCCTCCTCTCCTCAGCCCCATGTCTCTGGTTACCTACATAGATTGTAAAATATAGGTTACCTAAGAATACTTGGAGCCATAATGGACACTTGTGTCCTCTTTGCTCTAAGTAGGGAGACTACTGTGTCAACAGTATTGGGGTTTTTTTCTGTTTTTTTCTTCTAAGTAATTAGTGACAACTACAGTAAAATTGGCAATATAAATTGGTTGATAGACTGAAATTTGTATGAAAAAGAAAACAAAATATACTGGAGGGCCCCTGTCACCCTCTTACATAAATACTTAAACAAACTGACATTTTTACATTTAGGGCATTTGGCAGACGCTTTTATCCAAAGCGACTTACAAAGAATACATTTGTTGAAGGAGACAGCAATATATCACTGTGGTACCTGAAGATAAGAATAGAGGCAACTTGGCATAATTGCCAAGTTGCATAAGTAGCTGGGCAGGCGTGCAATTCTAAGCATGATACAACATCTGAGAACGAACAACAATGCTAAGTGCCATTAACAAATGTTAAGACGTATAAACACGCAGGTTAGTGCTAGGGGGGGTTATGTAGAGTCCAGGTGAACTCTGAACAGGTGTGTCTTGAGTCTCTTGCGGAAGCTGGTGAGTGACTCGGCCGTCCTGACATGAGCCGGGAGCTCATTCCACCACTGCGGAGCCAGAACCGTGAAGAGTTGGGACTTGGAAGAGCGATGTTTGGCTGTTTTTAGTGAAGGCGGTACCAGTCGTTTAGCAGAAGTTGCCGAGCGGAGTGCTCGGGCTGGGGTGTAGGGTCAGACTAATGTTTGGAGGTAGTTTTAGATCCGCTCAGATAACCTCTAATGGAGGTGTTGTGAAACCTGTATCCAGTAACGGTTGTTAACAGGTCGTTGGAGAGACTAGCCTAGCCCCTAACTGCCTTATGTCCGAACGTCTACCCCGCTTACATTGGTGCCACGACCCAAGGCATAACCCTGGCTTCGAGCCACAGCCCCAATCACGTCCGTTATGGCAGCTCTCTCCTGGGATCAGTGCGCTTGGTGATTCGCTAGGATATATTTTAAGGCTTGGATAAATCTAGCCCTAGGGATATGTTTTATTCTCCTAAAGTAACCTCTCAGAACCAGGTGTCAACCTCTTAACACTCTTAAATCTTCTTCTCCTTCGGCAATGATCGAATGTCCACAGGAATCTATTCATAAACTAATTGATCATTTTTATTGCAGGAATTTAGCAGGGGTTCAGCAAAATGCATAGCAAAAAGTTGGCAAAAATGGTTATGATAACAGTAAATATAATTAAAGAAGCACGCTGTCCAATATTGATGAACTTATCCGGATCTCGCTAGTTGGTGAGCGCGCCTGCTGCTGCCTACTCGGGCCTCCAGCCCCTCCCGTCGTGCGCATTGTAGAATTCCTTGGGTCCAATCCGAGAATATGTCAAAACAAACGCTGGTAAACTTCACAGTCTTGTTGGACTGCGGAAGACATCCTCTCCTCGATGGAGAGGATGAAACTAAACAAGAGTAATCCGAGTCTCGGAAATAAAAAATAAAAAAATGTCTGGAGATTTCTTGCGCTACTTCTTCCTCATCCTGATGGCGTCCTTCTGTCCGCCCCTCAGGAGCTCCGATGACTCTTTTTGCACATTCACTTGTTGGCCCTTTTATACCCTCCGATGACCTCAACGTTCAATAGTAACTGCGCCACAACCCCTAAACGTAGAGCCTCCACCTGGCGGTTACAGAGGAGAACTACAACCTTTGAGACTAGTTCAATAGTAACTGCGCCACACTGGGCCCCTGGCCTTGAGAAGAGCCACCTGGCCTCCTTATCTTAGCGCATGCTCTAACCGATCTTTAAGACTTGGTGCCAAGATCTAGTGTTTTCTTGGGAGAACAACACCCCTACTAAACTTAGTGCTTATCTAGACATACGATACACTTTACTTTACTTTACTAAATGAATCATAACACATCATGACATAGATATGATCGCTAACAATCAAACCATAACATCACTTACTTGACTATGATAAACAACATGAAACAACATCATGATTATACACATACATTAGAATAATCCCACTTCACCCTTCATTCTTCCAACATCACATGGTTTTTTGGACACCGGTGAATCAACCCTACTTGACAGTAGGTAGGGGCGGTTCCGTTGACAGCCATGAAAGTCAGTACCAGAGTCTTGAATCGAATGCGAGCGATTACCGGGAGCCAGTGGAGGTTGCGGAAGAGGGGGGTTACATGGGAGAATTTAGGTAGGTTGAACACGAGGCGTGCTGCTGCGTTCTGGATGCGTTGTAAGGGCTTGATTGTTGAGGCGGGGAGTCCAGCCAGGAGAGAGTTGCAGTAGTCGAGACGAGTGATAACGAGCGCTTGGACCAGGATCTGCGCTGCTTCACGTGTGAGGAAGGGCCGGATCTTGCGGATGTTGTAGAGAGCAATTCTACAAGATCGGGCCACAGAGGTAATGCTGGCGTTGCAGGACAGCTGGTCATCCAGTACCACACCAAGGTTCCTTGCCGTGGGTGCAGGGGAGACTTCGATGTCCTCGATGGTGACAAGTAGGTCCATCTGAGGGCAGTCTTTAACCGGTATGAAGAGAAGCTCAGTCTTGTTGAGGTTGAGCTTCAGGTGGTTGGCGGTCGTCCATCTGCTGATGTCGGCCAGGCATTTTGAAATGCGTGTTGCGATGTGGGTGTCTGAGGGGGGGAAGGAAAGAAACAGTTGGGTGTCATCAGCATAGCAGTGGTAGGAGAAGCCGTGGGATGTGATTACAGAGCAGAAAACAGAAGGGGTCCCAGTACTGAGCCTTGGGGTACTCCGGTGTCAAGGGTGCAGGGTCTGGACATGGAGCCATTCCATGTGACCTGATAAGTGCGATCTGTCAGGTAGGAAGTGAACCAGGATAACGAAGTTCCAGTGATGCCAAGCTCTGCCAGGGTGGAGAGGAGAATCTGGTGGTTCACTGTGTCAAAAGCGGCGGACAGGTCAAGGAGGATGAGCACGGATGAGAGGGAAGAGCTTCTGGCGTCGCGAAGGGACTCTGATACTGCAAGCAGGGCCGTCTCCGTGGAGTGTGCCGCTTTGAAGCCTGACTGATGAGGGTCGAGCAGGTTGTTCTCGGAGAGATAGGATGATAGTTGGGTGGAGACAGCACGTTCTATGGTTTTGGAGAGGAATGATTGGAGAGACACAGGTCTGTAGACGTCTGTGGACGTCGGTGGTGTCCAGGGTGGGTTTCTTAAGGAGTGGCTTGATTCTGGCGGTCTTGAAGGCAGTTGGAAACAGGCCTGAAGTGAGGGAGGTGTTAGTTAGGGTAGTGAGGAAGGGAAGGATGTCGCCTGAGATGTCTTGGAGAAGAGAGGATGGGATTGGGTCAAGGGGGCAGGTGGTGGCATGGTTGGATGTCACAAGCCTGTTGACTTCTTCAGAGGAGAGGGGGTTAAAGCAGGTAAGGCTGGTAGGGGTGGGTGAAGGGGGAGTGAGGGAAGAAGCAGGGGTGAAAGAGGAGGTAATGTCCTTCACCTTCTTTGTAAAGTAGGTGGCAAAGTCATCAGCCGAGAGGGAGGAGGGAGGAGGAGGGGAGGGAGGGGAACATGGAAAAAAGTTTCCTGGGGTTGGAGGCGGAAGAGTTGATCTTTGTAAGATAGAAGGCAGATTTGGCTGCTGACACAGTAGAGGTGAAACATGAGAGGAGGTGGAGGTAGTGAGAGAGATCATCAGCAGAGTCAGATTTTCTCAATTTTCTCTCAGCTGCCCGCAACTCTGTTCTATGAGCCCGCAGAGTTTCGGACAGCCAGGGAGGTGGAGGAGAGGCTCGTGCTGGTCTGGAGATAAATGGACAGAGTGAGTCGAAGGAGGAGGAGAGAGAAGAAGTCAGAGTGGAGGACGCTTCCTCTACTGACAAGAGGGATAATTGTTGGGGGGGGAGGTAGTGAGGAGAGGACAGTTGCAGAGAGAGTAGAGGGAGAGAGAGTTTTCAGGTTCCTACGGGAGGTGACGATGTGAGGCGTAGTAGTTAGTGAGGTGGGAGATTTTAGGGGGAGGGAGAAAGCAACAAAATGGTTATCAGACACAGGGAGGGGGGTAACAGAGTGCCGAAGTGGTTCCCGGCTCTGTGGGTGGAAGGAGAAGGAGTGAGCGCCAAACCAAATGTGGCAAAGAAGTCGATGAATTCAGGTGATTGTAACTTCTCTGGCTGGATGTTGAAGTCACCCAGAACGACAAGTGGGGTGCCATCTTCGGGAAAACAGCTGAGGAGGGCATCCATCTCGTCAAAGAAGTCGCCAAGTGGACCCGGTGGTCGGTAGATCACGGCAATGTTGAGCTTGATCGGAAGGGTAACAGATACAACATGGAGTTCAAGTGCAGATCTGGTCAGGTGTTCCAGAGGAAGGGCCTGGTATGACCACTTTGGAGAGATGAGGAGTCCTGTTCCACCACCTCGCCCAGAGGGTTGGGGAGTTTTCTTCAAACATGAAGAAAATAATGTTCTCTTAAGTGTGATACTGCATGCAAACCTCATTTAACCACATATTAAAAATATCACAGTATTATATGGGTCCTATATATAATGATGGTCTAAATTATGTAAAATTATTTTTTTCTAAAATAACGTGACTTTTTTTTTCTTCCGCTCGGCCGTGGTGGGGCCCTGTGTGGTTTCTTTTCACGGGGCCCAAAATAACTGGTGCCGCCCCTACACACACACACACACACACAACACAGGTTATCTTATTTTCAGCCTGACCACGTGACTGGCTTTCATACAACCGGAACGTATGGTAATTATGTGCGGTGTTTCCACGGGGAACAATAATAAAGACGCACCAGCTGTCAACCACCACCACACGGGCGCTGTACTTTTGGTTTATGTGAGGATTTTAAGGATAATGAACAACAACAACGCAACAGCGGTCGATTGGGGCCCCGACGGGACCACCGGGTCTCTGCTGAGAAATGTCCACTCCGGACTCCCTCACCCGGACCCGGACCAGGACCCGACGGCGGGGACGTGCGCTCTGGTCCGCGGGGACTACCTCTACTACCACTACGGCTGCGACGGCCAGGACGACCGCGGCTGGGGCTGCGGCTACCGCACCGTCCAGACACTGGCCTCTTGGCTGTGCCTCAACGGGGGAGGCGGTGGTGGTCGACCTCCCCCTCCGAGCCTCCGGGACATCCAGGGTGCCCTGGTCTCCATGGGGGACAAGCCGGCGCACTGGCAGGGGTCCCGCGGTTGGATCGGCACCTTCGAGGCGTCGCTGGTCCTGGACCGCTTCTACGACGTGCCGTGCCGCCTGGTGCATGTGCGCGGCGGCGGGGAGGAGCTGGAGGAGGTGGCGGTGCCGGAGCTCCGCCAGCACTTCGAGAGCCACGGGTCCCCGGTGATGATGGGAGGGGACCGGGACAACTCGTCCAAGGGGATCGTGGGGGTGTCTAGTGGGGGGACTACGGGGGGCAGTAGCAGTGTGTTGGTGCTGGACCCGCACTACTTCGGACGCCTACCGCGGGATAACACGGAGCTGCAGGCGCAGGGATGGGTGGCTTGGAAACCAATCTCATCCCTGGATCAATGCTCTTTTTATAATTTATGTCTGCCACTTACCTCCAAGTAAATAACTGTTTATTTGAAACACAACTAAGTTGAAGTGCGCACTGACTTATTATTGGCACGTAGTGAAGGCGGAACGGTGGACAAGATGATAATTGACTGCTAATTGCACAAATTAACCACACAGGTTCAGAGACTTCAGTTGAAGCATTTTATAATTAATTTGACAAATCCTGTAATAAATGACTCCCTTGGAAGTATTCAATTGTAATTGTGATGTTCATTGTGCCCAAAACTAATGATTGTGAACTTTATCATAATATCCACTTGTAAATCCTCCTAAAATCATGTTATCACGTTATCATGTTATAATAACGTTAATAGAAGTTCATTGGATTTATATTGCACTTCGAGAGTTATGCAGTAGAGCTATAAATATTTACAATGGTCATCTTTACAATGGGAAAGGTCCACCATGGCTCCCCATTGGCACGGCCGTTTCTTACTATATGCGGACTATGCAGTTGCGTAGAGCCTCTGAAGCCACCAGGGGGCCCCCCAAGCAGCCATTTTTAGTGTTGAGTGAAAGCACCTATAATGGCCAAAAATATATATACATATATTTAGGCTATATATATTTCAACAAAAATGTAGAATTGTAAGAAGCTGCAATGGAAAATGCAGCATCTGTCTCGTTTGTGCACATTTGGGAGATGTTATCATGCAGATCCGGTAAATCCTGTACATTTTCACGTTTCCTGATGTAGGGGAGCCCCAGTCTCCCATTTATTATAATTTTTTGCAGGTTTAAATTGCTGGGGTCAACTTGAGATGTTTGATTTGAGAGAAAGAAGATGTTCTTAGCCTCTTTTCCTCATTAAGTGCACCAGATTGATGCATTTAAATGTTAAATGCATGCCTTCGGACAACCTGAGGGGGGTTGAAATCCCCCCACCATAGTTTCACAAAATAGGGCCCCCCCAAAAAAGCTAGAAACCCGGGTCACGTTTATTAACACAGTCCAAGGTCAAGGAGATGAACATTGACTGGCGGTCATACTAGGTACTGTAGTGCCGAAGAACGGGAGTCGGAGGCGGAGTATTAAGAATGGAACTTGCACGCACTCACTAAACCGCAAGAGAACCCCGGTGCAGCCCCTTAATTAGTCCGTAGGGAAAACAACCTACCTCAACCGTTCCCCCACCCTAAACAATCACAAGGTGAATTATGTACATTATGGTTCCCCATAGTACTACACTTTGGAACAACGGTGGCGCAACATAAACTACTTAAACACACAGATAATAAAACGGACAAACACACACAGATCACACTCCAAATATCAACATGTCATCATCACTTTTAACAACAATTACAACTTAACCAGAACAATCCCCCATGCGCCTTTCCGTATAATTAGCGCGGCATTTACAACTGCCATTAAAACCCTATTTAAACACGCAGGTGATTGTGCTCCCAAAGCTCCCGTACATGTTCACATATAATAAAAGCTTATGTATGGCGTAGAGCGTGACGTCACATGAACGGGTCGCGCCATATGGATATGGCAGGCCATCTAGGCAAAAACCCACACGTAATTAACGCGTTCCATAACACGTTGTCGTGTTGACACCTTACTTTTTTATGGAAGGCCAACTAGGCAAACATTTTATTACGCGTGGGTTTTTACCTGGATGGCCTTCCATAGCGCCAAGACGGAAGGGGGCGGTTTTTTTTCTTTTAAATGTTGACGTCACGCCGCAGACGTTTTCTGATTGGTCACACGAACCGCGCCGTATCCATGGTTCCTTGTAATCCTCCGGCGTCAACACACACACACGGAGTCTGGCCGAGACACAAATCACACTTTACACCAAATTAGCCGGGCCGACATCTAAAATGGTACATGTTAGTTAACATTTACGAATTGTTACATGATGTCATTTAGTCAAACAGCTTCCACGTTGAGTGCTTGTAGCGAGCAGGTGTTTGGTGACGCTAGAGTCGATGATCTACTCTCATGTGTTGACTTGTTGTTCTTCTTCTTCTTCTTGTTCTTTCAGTCCTTTGTCAACCAGCGTCCCAACCTGAGCCAAGTTCAGCAGCAGAGGATGATATCCGCACAGCAGCGGCGGGAGCAGCAGCGAGAGGAGCACACCAGATGTATCCATAAAGACACGCAGATACAAGCCGCTCTCACGTCTGAGGAGAACACGGAGAAGAAGCGACGCCTCCGCCAGATCCAACAGGAGCTGCACGAAAGACACTTGGAGGAGGGCATTCTAAAGGTTGTGCAAAAAAAAAAACCCATCTGCAATCTCCAATTAATAACCACAATTAAAGTCATATTGAGAATATGGATCATGCACTTGACAGTGGGCTATGTGTCTATTTCCATATATCATATTGCGTTAAAACTGTCCATTGAAACCCTGTTCACTCACAGTCGGAGGAGGAGAGGATGTACAAGGAAAAGCAACTTGAACAAGAAGAGAGACTGGCCAGAGAGTTGGCTCGCATCGACTATGAGACACAGAGGGACGAGAAGATGAGACAGCATATCAAAGAAAACAGGTGTGTCCTTGACGCTTCTTCAATGGATACATTAAATACTGCAAAGCGAGTCATGTATTTCCCCAGGTACAATTGTATATTTAACTGGGATCATATAATAATGTTATTTTCATCTAATTTATTTCAGCGTTGAGCTCCGAGAGTTGGAGTCAAAGCTGAAGTCTGCGTATCTGAACAGGGAAAGGGCTGCACAGGTTGTTGAGAAAGAGGCCATGAGGTTTGAGACCATGGTGAGGTTTTATCTCTTAATTATGTCATTTATTATTTACTGTTAGGTGTTTTGGGCGGTGTGCAAGCATGCCTTTGGGATGTTTTCGTGGCTGGCTGACGAGATCATGGCCGACTAATGCATCGGTACTACTTGTGTAGTCAGAGGCTTTCTTCTCCATCATTATTGCCTTTTACTCTTGTTAGGCATACATTGTTGCAGATATTGTCAGGCAAATGTGACACCCAATTATTTATTATTTATGATATTTATTATATTATATTGCTATTTAAGTGACATCACAAGTGGGAGTGTCCACCTAGATGTATGCTGGATCAGTTGACCAGTTGCTGCTGTGCACTGGGTATGCTGGTTGTCTGATCTAATCAGCATACATCTAGGTGGACACTCCCACTTGTGATGTCACTTCGTCACAATGACAATTTTAGTCACATGACAACTTTGAAATGGCCTGTAATGGCTAATAACGCTCACACCTATAGGGCCCCTTTAAGGGTCCTGTGCGAGCACCAATTATATTCTGACATATGCCAAGTGGCAAAAAAGTAGGTTCGGGTGCATGTTAGAATAGAATAGATCTTTATTAATCCCGAAGAAAATTCTTGTGTCAGCCCTGTTTCTTCCAAAAAGATCCAAAAAGAGTTTATATCATCGACCGTTGAATTTATTGCAAAATAAAGAAAACATCAAACAAAGACTATGACTGGGACTGCGGCTGAGGCTAAGGTCAATAACATGTCAATAACATGTCAGCTCCGACTGCTGTAACCCACCTTCTCCTCGCCATACTCAGCATGCACCAATTTATAGGCTTCACCATCTGTAGTGGGTGCACTCTCACATATACACGAAGAAAAATCCATTAATTGCATAAATAGAAAGAAAACCCTTAAATGTGGCTCCTACAATATGCGTCCTCTTTGTTTCTTCTGACCCCAGCGCGAGGAGGCTGACTTTGCCCGCCAGATGAAGGGCGAGCAGGAGCGTGCCCGGGCCGAGCAGCAGGAGGCACAGCGGCAGGACCGGGAGGAGCAAGCGCGGCACCAGAGGGAGCTGGAGCTGCAGCTGGCGGAGAAGGAGCGCCGGCAGCAGGAGGCCTACGAGGAGTTCCTCAAGGAGAAGCTCATGGTGGACGAGATCGTCCGCAAGATCTACGAAGAGGACCAAATGTGAGCCACTTTCACTCACCCCCGCTGCGTCTACTGGTTCTCCGGCTAAATAATAATAATAATCCTAACCTGTATATTATCTATAGCGAGTTTCAATACAATACCATACAATGTGGGTGCAAAGATCATAAACATGGAAAAATAAAACCAAAAATGGAAAAGAACATTGGGGGTGGCAGTAGCTCAGGAGGTAACGGCATTTGTCTGGCAACCAGAAAAGTGTCGAGGTGTCCCTGAGCAAGACACCACCTAACCCTAACTGCTCCTGACGTGTTGGTTGTTACCTTGCATGGTTGACACCGCCGTCTGTGTATGAATGGGTGAATGTGAGGTAACTGTAAAGCGCTTTGGATAACAGCGCTATATAAATGTAATCCATTTACCATTTACATCAGACACAGACAATGCGATAAATAGAGAGATAAAAACAAAACATCATTGTGTCCAGCCAATAGCAAGCACAGCACAGCACCGCACAGCACAGCACCGCACCGTCGTGTTATTCGTTCCCCTTTTCAAACCCGGGGCCGTCCTGCAGGGAGCGGCAGCTGAAGCTGGAGAAGGTGCGAGCCACGCAGCGGTACATCCAGGAGTTCAAGCGGCAGCAGGCCGAGTGGCGGCGCCTGGAGCAGGAGAAGGTGGAGGCGGAGAACCAGCGCATCCGGGAGTTCTCCAGCCACCAGCAGCAGATGGAGCGGACCAGGATGGCCAAGATGCAGGAGAGAGAGCAAGCCAAGGAACACATTCAGAAACTGGTGCGGCAACTCTCATTGGAAAAACAACATCTTTGTCAATGTACTTTTGCATGTATTTTTTTTATGTTCTTTTTTTTTTTAAGCTCACCGAAAAACATGAAGAGGAGAGGAAGCAACGCGAGGAGCTGGAGCGCGTCCGCGAGGAACTTTGTCTGGAGGAGCAAGCCGAGTCCATGAGGAAGAAAGAGATTGTAAGGCATTATTTGCAATATTATTCCTGTCATTCTGTGCAACACAATGGGGTGTCTTTGTGCTTGTGTGTGTTCTACAGATCTACAGACCTTTCCAAAAAATTTGAATATGATGGAAAAGTTAGTTTTTTTCCATGATTCCATTAAAAAAGTGAAACTTTCATAATTATAGATTCATTACACACAAAGTGAAATATATATCTCTCGCCTTTATTTGTTTCATTTTTCATAATTTTGGCTTACAGCTCCAGAAAACTCCCAAAAAAGTATTTCAAGAAATTAGAATAGTGTGAAGAAAATCAGCTTTTACCTTATTTCAGAGAATGAATGTTTTAGACTTAGTGTCACACTCAAATTATCTAATGAACTCAAAACACCTGCAATGTTTTCCTGTGTCGTTAAATTGTATCTCAGTTTGGTTCAGTATGGGGAAGACTGCAGACTTGACAGTTGTCCAGAAGACAGTCATTGACACCCTCCACAAGGAGGGTAAGCCACAAAAGGTAATCGCCAAGGAGGCTGGCTGTTCACAGAGTGCAGTGTCCAAGCATATCAATAGAAAGTTTAGTTTATTGTCAAGAGGAACATGAGACACCAGACCGAACAACACAGGAGCTGAAGGCTGGCATCAAGGCAACCTGGGCTTCCATAACTCCAGATCAATGCCACAGGCTGATCGCCTCCATGCCACGGCACATCGAGGCAGTAATTAAAGCAAAAGGATTCCCGACGAAGTATTGAGTGCAGGCATGAACATAACTTTTCAGAATATCGACATTTCTGTTTTGAAAATACAGTTTTTTGATTGGTTTTATGTGATATTTAATTTCTTGAAATACTGTTTTGGGGGTTTTTATGAGCTGGAAGCCAAACTTATGCAGAGTTAAACAAATAAATTATTGAAATACGTTACTTTGTGTGTAATGAATCTATAATCTACGAAAGTTTCACTTTTTGAAAGGAATAATGAAAAAAACTAACTTATTGATATTCGAATTTTTTGGAAAGGATCTGTACATATAATATCCAAGCCTATGTTTGTATACTCGTGTGAATTTTAAAACTTCAGAAAGTGTTTCCTCATTTTCTTAAGAGATGTAATGCATATAACAGAACAGCTAGAACAGTCCGGTGAGTTTTTACTGCAAACGCAGCCGTGGGTCAACCAGGAAAATGCAACAATCATTATGGATCACGATATCCAAAATCTAACAAGATCTCTAGTCTCATAATATACAATATGGACATATCACACACACATATATCACCCTTGTGTGAATGTACACTTCAAACACCTCCAGTCCTGAGCTTTGTGTTTGTGTCCCGTTGGCAACAGGAAGACATGGAGAAGAAGATCCGTCAGCGGCTGATGCTCCAGCAGACCTGTCACCAGCAGATGGCCTTCAAGGAGATGCGCAAGCAGGCGGAGAAAGAGGAAGAGGAGGCTTTCCGCCTGCAGATGATGGCCAAGTTCGCCGAGGACGACCGCATCGAGCAGATGAACGCCCAGAGACGGCGCATGAAGCAGCTGGAGCACAGGCGGGCTGTTCAGACGCTGATCGAGGACCGCCGGCGTCAACGCGAGGCCGACAAGGTGCTGCTACTGCTGCTGCTGGACTGGCAACGGGCTGCACACGCATGTTTACATCTGACACATATGTGCTGATATTTAGGGGTGTGCGATACATAATGCCTTCTAATGCAACAGAAAAAAGAAAGAATTGAGTCCAGTCCAGTCTTATAATTATTTCTAATTTATTTATCATATCAATTGCAGTATAACTGACATTATATGCTAATAACGCAAACATTTGTGTACCAGGAAACGTTTTGGCTGAATCAGTATTGTTATCAGTATTAATAGTGTTGTAGCATGCAGTAAGTTAAATCCACTGATAGTCAATGCAATGTGGCTAACAAAAAGAAATTCTAAACTAATATACTATATACAATGCAAAAAAACCCAGTTTATTTAACTTTAACTCCTTTTGATAGCATTTTCAAATCTCCTAGAATGCATTTGAGAAGAGATGGGCTAGTGTTAATGTTTCAAACCAAAAAGTCCTTGACAATGAGCCCTGTGGTTTCCCAGGAGCTGGAGGCGCAGGAGCGTGCGGTGGAGCAGGAGAGGGAAGCCCTGCGTCGGCAAATCATCGAGGAGGAGAGACTGCGGCTCCTGAAGAATCATGCAACTAAACTCCTGGGATACTTTCCTAAGGTGAGGGAAAGTAATTTTTTTCATGAGTCACCCTGTATTCTCAGGCTCACACCTGAACGGCGTATTGAAGACCTTGTGGGTTATTTTCCAGGGCTTGTTTCGGGAGGACGACCTTGAACACTTTGACGAGGAATTCCGGAGCAACTTCCAGAAGCAACGACCGGATATTTTCTCTGGAGAAGACTGGGAGGGTGATGATGAATGATGTGGTATTATACCAAATCCCTCAGTGCCCTAAATACACTTCATGATGAAATGCCACAAGAGTTGATTAATTTCAAGCACATAGTTAATATAACCCTATTTTCTTAGATTGTAATGCAGTGAACATCGACGTTGAAATTCCATTGGAAATATCTTTATTCTCTAAATGTGAAATTGTGGACAAAACATATTTTCCAGACCACAAGAGGGATGCTGGCTTAATGTATTCGAGGCCAACCTGGAGGGTCAATAGTGTTGTCGCTATTGACAGTCGGTCGTTGGAGGAAATGTGAACCAAACTCACCTGCTCCAGGCTGCTAGTGAAGACATCATCGTTGAAAGACATACGCTACTGATGGGTCTGCCCCTTGTATGTACCAGGGCAGCACGGCTAGCAGACCAAACTAGTGAACGAGCCGTGCCCTCTGCCCTGGTACAAACAAGTAGCAGAACCATCATTGGTGCTATGAGTACGCCTCTGTGCAAAGTCTTGGTTGTGTGAAGGTGGTAAGATCTATGACTGCACACACCTGTGATCTCTGACATAAAAGGTAATCTTTGCGTTGATCTACGATGGCATACAATTTGGCAGGCCTACAATACAAACAATTTATTCATAGATCATAAATAACCACAATAACTTTCAGTGGAATTAATAGAATAGAATTTGTTGAAAACAACATTGGCAGTGGACAAATAGCAAATGATGTGTGACTGAATCCTCAAGTCATTCGTTACTACATTACCCAAGAGACTCCTTGTGATTTTAATGAGTCTCCGTTGCAGTGGTTAACCTCTCCACACAATGGCGCCAAATATAACTCCAACATGCTTTCACTTTTCATCTTCAGTGTTGTTGTTTTTTTTACTATGATGCTCTTAACACTTTTGTGCAGCTTACATCTGTTTGTCTGCCCAGATAGTCAGGTATTATTCTGAACATTTGAGCAAATTAAACTAAGTTCGAAAAAGTGAGATTAGAGGATTGCTCTTATTTTGTCTATTGCTGAACTGCTCTTGTGTTCCCATTCAAATTAATTGAATACATCAAAGTTACTTTCCACAATCGCATACACTTTTATTAAAGTTGTAATTACATTATGGTGACAAACAGTAAGACGACAATCATATGTTAGACATTGAAGGAATGGCTTATGTTTGCTATCTACATCAAGTAGGCCTAGTCAAATATTTAAGAAAAATCAGCATTACAAATTTACAAAAGGTCTGTAGCCTAGTCCTACACATTGATTACACATCTGCATATAATAGTATCCGTTTGTAGAGTTACGGTACAAAACAACATGTTGTTGTGTCGCTGCTCGCAAAAACTAAATGTCTTGGCAGCTATTGAAACGTAAATATCATTTCTTGAATTTTCACAAAAAAAATAGAAAATATATACTGTATTTATACTTAGAAGTGAAAATCTAAAATTAAGTCATACATTCTAGTCTCTAAAAAAGGACAAAGCTGATGTAATTATGGCCACTACCCTATTGTATTTGTTAGTGTAATCTATTTTGTGCTGAAAAAGTTATAACTTTTTTAATGTATCATCAAAAAAGTTGATGATACATTAAAAAAAAGAAAGTTACATGATAGGTTTGATCCAAAACTTTGTTTTATTCCTCACGGGGAACAAAGCCAATATGGGTTTTTCTCCATGAAAATGTTTTGGTAAAACCTAGAAAGACGATATGCATTTAAATGCATGCGTTCAAAGTTCACAACCGTGTGAGTGTAACTGATGCCAAACGATGCAAAACCATCCCGCCTGGGAGTCGGTTCTGGACCGACTGCAGTGCATTAAAGGGGTGATGACGTCTCAAAAGTCATCACAAAAGTGTGTTGACATCTGGGTGGCTGGAGAGCAGAGAGTGTTGGAGGCAACGGGAGTCGTTGTTTGAATAAAACCACCAGCATTCACTGAATGTAGAAGGGTGTCGTACCACTGAATGTCCAACTTTTTAAATAGTATCTGCCCTTAGACCTCACGATATCCAAGCAGTCCAGCTTCAGAATTAGCTGATGTGAACATATGAAAACTATTAAGAACGTTTAAATATTCAGCACTTTTTTTCTTACAGAAAACATTCAGGGGATTATATGGGCAGGATGCCTTGTCTCACCATCACCACAAGGATTCCTTAAATCCTACATCCATGTCGCCAATAGCCACACTCCATCCCCAAACGTTGGTCCATCATTGGTGATTCAAATGATTTGCACCAGCCGATAGGATGATACCATGTACATTGAGGATTCAAGCTTGTCTACTCTGCTCTGTGGAGCCCTTTGACAAGTCGTGTCCCCTCCCTCCCACCACTCAACACTTAGTCAGTTGTAGCTGCCGGACAATAGGACGTACCTGCTTGTGCAAACCCCCCCTTACTTGTAGTAACAATGAGAACATACAAATGTGTACGCTATGGGCCCCTGCTGGAAAATCCAGTTCAGCTCAAAATGGGAACTAATGGAGCGTAGCAAAGTTGAACCAGTGCAGTCTTGTGTTGCTTGTGTCAAGAAAAAGAAACAAGTTTAGGTCCAGAGGGGGCAAAAGGCTCACTGTAATGGCAGCAAAACAAGTCCTTGTTACTTTCTGAGCAGTTCTTTAGTTAAAGGCAAATGTTTCGAACAATTCATGAAAATAAAAATATCTTGCTTTCTGCTTGTGTCTTGGCAGACATGCGTTTAGAGTAACCAACACTTAAGTCAATCCTGAGGGTCGGCACCATCTTGTGGTACACTGATCAAGTTCGTAATGCCATTTTGAAATAGGTAAGAAAAGATATACTTTAGGGTAATGTAGGCATGCGCCGGTGGTCGGTCATTTGCTTAGCCTATCAATCTTGCACACGAGCAGACATTTTTTTCGGCGAAATCCATTAAAGTGATGAATGACCTGCATTTGTTTCAGTATTTGTAATTGTTCTGGTAAAAATCCCTTCATGCTTAATATTATTATTCTTGGGAGAAGAAAACCAGTAAGTAAGGAGAGAAAACGTGTGGGTCGTTTGAGGCGGCAGTGCGAGCCATTTTAGCATTTAAACCATGAAATGAATCAGCAGTCATTGCTAGTAATGACAAACCTGCTGTAGTGATGTCTAGGTCAAAACTGATTGTCGTAGATGTTTCTTGCTCATAATTACTCGTTTTCTCTCGACTTGGAAAATGCTTTCCATCCAAACAGGCCTTTTCAGTCTCCAACATCAAACAATTGTCAAGGGAAAACATTATGTAAATATATGAATTGATTGCATTTAAAGGAACACGTCTTTATTCAGGGAAATGTAAGTGTGCGAAGAAACGCTAAAACTAGATGACAATATGGATACAAATCTTTGGCAAGGGAAAGATAAATTTTCTTCGCTAGGCTAAAGTGCAACCCACACAGCCACACCCAAAGCCCACAGGACACGCCCACCACCCTGCCATGGTCAGATTAAAAACACCAGCAACACGATGCTAAAGGGCTCGTACTGCATCTACAGTGGCGTGTACGGGAGCTGTGTGTATGTGATGGCCTCTATCCATGCATCCATGCATTGTGTGTGTATGTGTCATGGCTTCTATATGCATCCATGTAACGTGCCAACTCATTTAGAATGTGATTAGTATCCATCTGCACATTTTGACCCAAAAAAAGCAAAGAGTGTTCCTTTAAGCACCTGAGGATCATTTACCTTTACCGCTGTACGAGAAGCTGTGCTCGGTGACTTCGGACCCCCCGTGTCGTCGATCCATTCAAGCAAGCGAGCAAGAAAGCCACACAGCGCAAAACCAATCACTTTTCATTGGGGTTGTGTGTCTCGGCACAATGGGGACGGATTCAGTCGAATGATTAGCCAGCAGCATTTCAAAAAGGGGGATGGGGGGGGGGTTTGGAACGGTTTATTATCGTCTGCCGCTGCTCAGCCATGCTGGCCTTGAGCAGCCGGTAGACCCGTGGGCAGCCTGCCTGTCGACTTGCCCTTCCCCGCTCCGCTCTGCCTCGCTCTAGCACTCGCTGGCTTTGGTGTTGGCGAGCGTCTCGTTGCGCCAACGCGGCTGCAGGGCGACGCGCTTGGGCGGCGACGGGGAGGGCGTGGCGGGGGGCTTTTCCGGGCGGTGGTGGTCGTCTCCCCCCCCCGCCGTGAGCCACTTGCTTTGCTCCTCCTTCATGAAGAGGTCCACCATGAGGATCTTCTCCTTGTGGATCTGCAAGCTGATGTCCTTGGGGATGTCCGGGATGAGCCAGTCGATGAAGTCGCTCATCAGCATGACCACGTTCTGCGCGGCAGGGGGCGACAGAGAGGGGGGTGGGAGAGGAAGGTGAGGAAGGTGAGCTTGGAGAATGGGTGGGGGAATTCAAGCAGAAACCAGTGAACCGCCATCCCACCCGTCACGTAACACACACACTGTCAGTGGCTTGTCAAGAAACTCGGGGCTCACACTGTAGACGACAAATTATTTTCAGAAATGTGTGTGCACCTTAACATTTACAGGTCCATTTGTCACACATTTGACAGATCCATTCACAGAGCAGACCTTGGCATGGCTCAGTAAAAATGGATGTGTTTGGATGGTGTACTTGGATTGAACAGGAATCCATGAATATTATATCAATAGCTTCATTTTTGGGGGTATTTTCTGACCTGAAACACGATAACAAAGGCCAGGCGAGCTGCCAAAATTGCCCAGAACTCCTTGGTAAACTCATAGGCTGTGCTGCCCCCCGGTGGCTCTCTGTAGTCCTTATACCTGTGGGTAGAGAGAGACAGTGACCATAGAGATGATTGAACCTCATTATGATACACATCAACCTTTTTGACTCGTGGACTCATCGATCATGGGAATGATCGACTCTCTTGATCGAGACCTCTTACCTGCATAGTATCACTTTGTAGCCCAGGTTCATGGGCTGGAGGGGGGCGGTGCCCGGCTGGAAGTCGCTGGTGTTGAAGTAGGAGAGTGTGTGGTTGACAAAGCCGTGCATGGAGCCGTCGGAGCTGTACATGTACTGGTAGACCAGCCGTGGGATGAAGTCCGACGTGAAGGAGATGACGAAAGCCTGTGGGCGGGTGGGGGTGAAGAGAAATTACATTCAGGATCTCTTTCCTTCATCGCCTCAGCAACACAACACAATAAATAATAAATATGAGCTCTGATAAATAAAACACCATGTGCAACAGTGGACCATGTGCAATGTGCAGAGTACCCGACAAGGGCTACTGCTACCCTGAATGGACTGAGCATGTTTGGAGGGACACTTGTGGGGCCAAAATGCACACTCAATTACATGCCTTTTGCCATTTTTACGATTTATGTGATGATGCCCTTCCCCATTCATCATCACAAACTAAAGTGTGAGTATTCTGTTCACTTGTTGAAAATGTACTTTCTTCCTTCATATTCTTCGTATACTGATAATATAGTTTTATTGTAATAAGAGTAACTCATTTTATAGAAATGGCGGGACTCACGTTGACAATGACTGCTACCTTGCTGAGGCCCCTTTACAAGTTGTACCAGATGCCTGGAAAAGATTAGAATGAGGATTAAAAGAGTTTTTTCAGGTTCCAATAATAAGTATTTCCACAAATGCATCTGATTTTTCAACCACATGGCAAGAATGAATCAGGAAAATATATATCATTATATATTACATATACATTACATAAGTTATATATTAGTGTTATATTTTGATTATGACAAACTACATATTTTAACAATTAATTTTTTCTCTTTTGGTGAATACAGGCCACACCCACTAGCTCCACCCACACCTGAGTTCCATTTTGAGAGAGAGCGAGAGACAGAGAGAGAGCGCGAGAGAGAGAGAGAGAGGGTGGAGGGACTACCGATGTCTTTGGCCCGCACGGCGATGGGCCTCCGCAGCTCCATGACGAACTTCTTGGCGTCCAGGCGGATCTCGATGATGTTGTTGAGCAGAGCGAACAGCGGCGCCAGTGGGAACGACGCCACGAACAGAGTCACCATGCCAAACTGGATGACTGCACGGGGTCAAGGCAAACCAGTTATACGGCTGTACGTTAAAGAAGCCTTCAGAAGGTGTGCAAGGTCACACTAGCCTTGAAAGGAGACATATTATACCACCAGGTGTGAGCGTGATTAGCCATTCCAAGTGGTTTCAAAAACCGGTTGGTGTGGCCCCACTTGACATCACAAGTGCAAGTGTCTCCACCTAGAAGTATGCTGGATAGATCAGCCTACCCCAGTGGACTGTAGCAACTGGTAGGCTGATCTATCCACCATACATCTGAATGGACACTCCCACTTGTGATGTCAAGTGGGGCCACTCCAACTGAAACCGCTTGGAAGGGCTAATCATGCTCACACCTGGTGGCATAATAGGATTCCTTTAATGTAATTATGTTTGTATTGTATATTTGTATTTTATTTGCGTGTGTGTGTGGGCTTGACATTGTTATCGAATCACCCGAAAAAACATCTGAGCCTTAAGAAAAACAGGCGGCGATTCAAATATGGGGATTTGAATGGCCCACTGCTTATCTTAAGGCGCAGGTGGTTTTTGACTGTTTATCTGAAGTGTATCTTGTGATTGGTTCACTCTCTGAGCATCTTATGCCAGACGGACGTAACAAGGACCTTTACAAGCCTCTTGCAATGTTATGGTTTTCATTCAGGTCTTCATGTTTGAACAGGAACAGGGATCGAAATCCCGGGAAATCAGTGCTGCCAATTTCCCAGGATTTTGATCCCTGTTCCCATTCCCGCGCATGACCCCGATACAGGAAACTGTTGCACCCTTCTTCTAGGATGGACTGTAACGTGTGTGACCGGGGACTAAAGACTCACTCATCTCCATGTACTCTGGGTTGAGGCCCACGAAGGGGCCCAGGAGGTGGTCCTTCTCATAGCGCTTGAGGCTCTTGTTGTGCGCCTCTTCCTGCTCAGAGTCCATGTCGGACTTCCTCCTCCGCAGCATCTTCTTCAGTTTCCTGCACACAGAGAGGCCACAGCGTTATTCACCAGGCTATACGCTGCTGCCACACGGCCTAGTGTCACCCAGGTTTCAAATAGAGCAATACATATATAAATAGCAATAAATAGATAAAATATAAAATTGATAATTGACAAAACTGGTGAGAAACCTGAACCTACAGATACCAAAAAGGATCAAAATGTTTAAATGTGAGATATTTACTGTAAATAGTTAAGTGAATTTATGCTGTTAAATTGAATTAAAAATGTAATTAAATTGCCGGCTTGTTCATTCGTAGCCCGAGTCTCTGGTCTGTTATTGTATTGCTCAACCACTCCTTAAGAGCCTAGATCTGATCCAGTGTGATATAGTGACACAAGTGTTAGACTAGCCTAACAAAATCTTCGGAATACAAAGTAGGCCAATTAGGAAGGCGAAGTAGCTCTACAAACTCCCCATCAAAGGCAATTTCCCTACGAAAATGTCTAGTGTCCACATTTACATAGAAACGAATGCAATGTTTGTTCGAAACTATAGGCTGTGTATATACTGTATGGCTAGTCCACTGTGGAGTGGATATTTTTAAGTGCACGAGGAACAAAGATCTGCAGCTCTTCTCTAGTTTTGCGTGCCTGGTCTATTTTCTTTTCTATCTATGTGTGCTTAGGTACCCCCCAGACAGGTACCACTCCATAGAACTGTGTCAAAAACAAGTACAATCAAATTAAAAACTATTCAAATAAATACCTCACTGTACCAGAGGCCTATGCAACACAGCAGAGCAACCTCGTGGGTGTTTTTACATTGACTGCACATTAATATAAATCAATTAATCAATAGACCCTGTAGTTAAAACAATGTTTAAAATGATCATTAATACCGAGAGTAACACCTAATTTTATGTTTATTATAATTTGCTTATCATACAAAATAAATTGAGTTGAGTTTGAGTTGTATACTTGAATGTCTGCGTGCAATTATTTTTCCTGGACTTCTGCTTTCAGAGCTAGTTATTAATTAAGTTATTACTAAAACCAATAATAATCTAAGACAGAGGCAATTATGTAGTATGATGAAGAGAAGATATATTTACAGTATATAGTCTTACAGCTACAACCTGCCCTTTGAGGGCAACCATAATGCTGATGTGGCCCACACCCCTGGTTTGGATAGTGATGGACAACACAAATGTTTGAGTGTGTAAGAAAGAGAAAGAGTCTGTGAAAGTGTCCATTTTTTATATACATTTCTTTCAGACACGGGCACAGGCAGCGAGTTTCAGTGCCATGATGACAGACAATATGTGACAAACCAAACCAAACCAAACCAAACGTTACTCACAAGAAAAAAAATGGTGTTCAAAAACAAAACATTTGCGGGAATATGTGAGCTCTGTACTCACGGTATGCCAATCTCAAACAGGTTGTTCTGAATGAGCTGTTTCCCCAACATGGTGATGCACAGCTGAATACACAGCTCCATGAGACAGCCAGCATGAGCACACTAGAGACAGAGAGAGAGAGAGACAGAGAGAGACAGAGAGAGAGAGAGACATTTCATTTTCTGTTTTGCTGTAATTGCTATATTATTTCAGTTGTTTATTTGTTTGTTAAGGGACAATGCGTAACCCACAGTAAATGTATTACACTGGAGATCAGTGGAGCTCAATTAAATGCGTTGCTGTCCCCGGACAGGCGGTGTAAATACCAGATGCCATCAATATATCAACACAATACTCACAATGACAGTCCTATCATTGAAGGCATTATTAATAGAAAAATCGACGACTGTGAATATAGGGAGAATCAGAGGAACAAGAGCTGATGATAAATGAGTAAGCTAGAGGGAGAGTGGAGTCACCTACCACCATCTATGTCCTCTCTGGGAGTTTAACATTGCATTGAACCGCAGTGACTAGGATAACATCTAACTGTAAAACTATATAGCGGAACTACAAGCCTGCCATGCACTAGGACAGCCTCGTGAGACCATTGATTTACATGTATGGCCAATCCAATTCAATCTGCAGAGAGAAACAGAATTTGAACTCGCAAAGTTGGGATAGTCCCGCTGGGGGAATCTTGAACAATCCTGTGATCATTGTTCGAGCGGAAGTCATTGATCATAATCAACGGCTTCAAACTGTCAAGAGATCTTTTAGGATTATTTAGACAGCAGTACACATGAAAGAGTTGGGGCAATACATACACAACCTTCCATCCTCAACATACACCTTTGAGAGCATCCTGAGTGGACAGTTGGCGTGAGCACGCACTCAGGATGCACTCAAAGGTGTAATAAGAGCATCCTGAGTGTGTGCTCATTGTAGGATGTGACTTCATGTGTTCCAACAACCCATCTCTGGATGCCTTGCCGTGGGGATAACTTGTTCCATTACAGTAAGGCTCCTTACCTCTTCCATCCTGTAGGATCCAACAACGTACAAGTAACTCCCGGGACGTCCAACAAGCCTGTGGATTGAACACACATAATAACGGTTAATATATTCTACAGTAAAAGCAAGTACACACATTTATGTAACTGTCCTCAGTCAAATAACTTCTGGGGGGAGGCGGCACAGAGCGTGGGCAGGAAACCAGGAACTGAAAGAGGTGGAGTTACTTGTTTCTTGTTTTGTTACAGAGATTTCTACCAATATCAAATCTACTGATTTGTGACTGATAAAGATAAACGATAAAAAAGGTTTTCACAGTTTATTTTTCAACATTTGTGTGAAATAATACGACCACAAAGTGAGCATTGTTTAGTATGGTAACTGTAAAACAGTGGCTAAATAAAAAAACTAATCCCACTAAATGAAGAATATGCCGTGATGATATTCGTCTTACCTTCCCCTGAAAAAGGCCAGGTAGACGATGGGCGTGAAGGCATTGACAAACTTCAAGATGAAGGTCTTAAAGATGAGTCGCTCTTCGAAGCTCTTCTCTGTCTTTGGGACCTCTGAAACAAACAGACAGAGAACAGGAACACATCTTTATTACCCCCACCTTCTATTACACTGAGTCACTGTTCAGTTTGCTGCGGGCGGTGGGTGATTCGTTTAAAAGGTATGGGCCAGTTTCAAGAGCTCTAATTCCAGTGTAATCTGTTAGAAATGCCACAGATGTCCATCAGCTATTGGTGAGTGAAATGCTCTGTGAGATTAACTCGCATATATTTTTTTAATGGCATTAATATCAACACATTTCACAAATATAAAATATATATCTATCATATATTCTAGAAATGAATAGCGAAATATAAAAAAAAAACATGACATTGAGGAATAAGTTAAAAGCTGGAGACGCCAGACTATTCAAGTCAAATGTGCTCCATTCAACTTTCTTATTCAACCTGATGTGTTCCATAATCACCCCATGGTTAAATAAATGTTCCGATAAAGTGGAGTCTTGGTTCACGACTGGATTCCGCTGAAAGACTCCGGTCTTCAGGAGGATTGTTCTGGGATGATGAGACTTTAGTGACAGCGCATTTCGAGTGTGGTGGGGTGCTGCACAAAATCCCATTCTGCCAAGTACCATTTTAGCCAAAATGAATGAAAAGCGCCAAGGGGTAAAATTCAAGAGGTGTAATTGGAGTGTCATTTGTTCGAAATGTCACAGCCAGCGGTTAAATGTGGAGTGAAATGCTCTGTGAAATATCTGTTCTTGTTGAATGCGCACCTGCCTCTGCAAGAGATAATTAAGCAATATTACAGAGACGAGAGGTCCTGCTTCACCCTCATTAGTAGCACCACGGTGATGTGGTTCGGATCGAGGCGCCAAGTTCTGCAAGCAAGCATCACCAGCAAGCAAGTTTAATATTGTGATCACGCCACGGTTACCAACGACAATACAATACCATTTCGAATCAGAATTCTGACATATTGTGGAGCAATTCACTCTCAAAATAAATACATTTAAATGACTGAAATTTTAATCCCAGGGAAACTGAGATATAATTTACGTGGGATCTGACTAATACCCGCGAAACAATCAGTCACGGACATAGACTCCGATGCAACACCACCTGTAGTTCACTACTCCAACCAATAGGGGGACCCTGAGTAACTTCTTAGACATGCTTTCAAGTCCCGATTGTAGAGTCAGGCAACATGAGCTAATGCTTTCTCGAGATTGTGAGATCTCCTAATCTGAATAAATACCAAACATATAAAACAAATATGCTTTGCTGGCTCATTATCGTTGTAACTAGAAGATTGTTTGCGGGAATTTTTTTTTTTTCCATGGGCAGATTTTGCGACTACGTATGCAAATTTCTAATGTTTCTAATGTTTGTTTAAGCTAGTAACGATGTGGTGTCGGTCTACAGTTTGCTTGGTCGGAGCCTCCCGTGGTATCGTCTTTATTTTAAACCGCTACCTGGCTCATTTATAAACAATTAAGATATGTCTTCCCTGTTTGGTTCGGGAAATCCATCTTGTTTGGTATTCACAGGTGTGTGAATGCAACACTTTTTAATGATGGATGGAGGGAGCAGAGCGAGGGGAGGTTTTCTCAGGGGGTGTGATTATTTGTAAAATTATTGCACTCTTATGCTCTCTTTCTCTCTGTATGAGCCTCAAACCTTACCAACTGCAGCTTTAATTAAATGAATGTTTTAGAGCAGGGAAGGACGTATAAAAGAGAAATAATGACTTTCGACCCGTGCATTAAGAACTAGCCTACCCAGCTTGGTGAGCCAGCGGGCGATGGCGCCGTAGATTTCATCCAGAATAATGATGGCGATGAGATTGATGATGGCGGCAGTGGTCTTGACGGTGGCCCGGATGTTGGAGCGTGCCGTGGGGTACGAGCTCACGTGCAGCAGGGACTTAATGGTGATCCGGTACAGGATGACGCCAAAGACGATGGCGAACGTCACCGTGATCTAGAGGAAGGGGAGACACAGGGACAGACATAAGAGATACCGGATGGGAGACGAGAAGAAGCAAGCAGACTGTGGAGACACAGGCAACGACATTTAGATGACTTTCCAGGATTTCTTAATGCGCAACGGTAAGGATATACATACAGCTGAGAGGCCTGGAGTCAGCACAGACACACATGTGGAACGAGGCTGGATACTGAAGCCACATGTATGGAACAAAACAATCTAATTGCCATTAAATGACCATGTACAGCATGTAGAATCAGTGCTACGTACGGCACATAGTACAAGCTTTTGGTTTATTTGTGCAATATTACCTTTCATCATCATGTGTAATATTCCTCATGTGCAATACTACTTCTCACTACTACTTCTCAATACCATTGCCACCATGTTCTGCTTACTGAATATCTTACCTACTGTATATTTTTCGTTAGGCTTATTCACTGTAAATTTGTAAATGTGTTATTGTATTTTATTATTCTATTGTTTATTACTCTATTGTTTATTATTCTATTGCTATGCTTATTTTGAGTAACCTCTGGTGATTTGTAAAAAAACATATTTTGTGTGTAAGATTTTCTAATATATTTATTTATGTTTATTTATTGAGTTATATATTTAATAAAATGATCTACGTATATATCTGTAGAACATTTAGTATTTAGTAAACTCATTTTTAGGAAGCTAATCATATTTCCAAACAATTGACTTTTGGCTATTGTATGCATAGCAACATCATTGGAATCGAAGTTGAATCCAATGTAGTCAATCAAATCAGAATCATTTGGTTGACCTATTATGTTTCCACACATGGAATCTGGTTCTTCGCTATCAGTCCACAACACAACAAACAGAAATGATGATCACTTTGTGTTTGTGTCGACGTTGGAGTCCTGGTAGACAAACAGACTGATATATAACTCTGGGAAATGGATAGGTACATCAAACTGCAACTTTGGTTGCTGCTTCAGCACCGACACCTCTGATTTGCATATTGTTAACACGACTTCAACAGCGAGTGGGAGGGCTCACGCTGAGACAAAAAGCTGTTGCAATTTTGTTGTTGCTTAAATTCTGACGACTAAATGCAACCGATAGAAGCACAAATCCGACTTGACACCTGTTAAATATCACGTCATCCAGTCCATCCAAAAAAATGCTAAATCACACAGAAACCTCAGGATGGTAGTTTATAGCTCATATTGCATTCTAACCAACGGTAAGCGGATCAAATCAGACCCTATCTTGAATAAACATTTGATTAAATAGATGTTTTATTGTTTTAAGTGTAATCTTCAGTACTGTACGGTTTATGGCGATGGCTTTAATTCTTGGCTCAAGCAAATGAGGCAAAGAAAACTCACCATGAAGGCCATCGTGACAAGCATAGTCAGGTACGCCGGCATTCTGTCTGTGCATGTTAGCTTCACCTTCTCATTCTGAAACGAGAGACAATATAATCCATAAGCATTGTGTCTATGGCTGTGTGCGATGTGTCAGCGATCCTGTGGCCAGACAGACATACACGTGTTGGCCTGTGGCATGAGGTGCTATGCCGGCAGGGAGAGGTCTGTGTGTCTGCCAAGTGCAGACACAAATTGCAGTACATACACATTACAAGGTACAAATGAGCACGTCAAACCCCATTCATGTGAATCAGTTGAGGCACACAAGACTGACTGAGAATTACGCCAAGTATGATTTGAATATGGACATAAATCTTACTCTTTGTCAGTGTTTCTAAAATGGGGGTGCGTGGAAAATGAACCAAAGAAATGTTGTTGTTTAATATTGGCTGTGAACAATTGTAAAATAGTTCCACCTTAAGAAAATGTATGAAAACCACCTTAATACAATTGAGTGAATCTGAGTGGTAACATGGTAACAAGTTCACTCATTCTTTCCAATAATTTCATATCACTTGAACTTTAAAGGGGTACTTGGCTAAACTATCTTGAAAAAATTGTTAAAATAGAACCACTGCTTTATGTGAGGCAGCATCAACTCGTGAAGGAGACGAATGCAACTGGTGAAATACTGGCATGACATAGCCAATGGCCCGTCCAAAATAAATAAAAACACTGACAGCAGATGGAGACGCTTCCGTTGGGAAGACATTTCAGCAGTGAAATGTTATCATACAGTCTAAGTGTTGACCAAGTTCAAGATGATTGTCGTCACATATTATGTTGACAGACAACAATAACACAAGCCTCTCTGGATCTGAATATGTCCCACCGCAAAAACCATCTGATATAATCGGTTTCGCCGAAGCATCTAACTACTAATGAATGAGTCTCTGCATGTATGTGTGTACTGCATGTGTGTAATTCAATTTTCCTCGACAACCGTTCTTCCGATCGACTTCACACTTGGCAGGTGTGTTACCCCAAGGAAAGCAGGCGTTGAGTGTGAACAGATAAGGGTAAGGTGGGTGGGAAGGATTACCATAGGATTATGCGTGTTCCTTGTCGCCAGTGTCTTCTGGGCATAACCCGTACTCATAGTCAGCCCTAAAGTGGTCCTGAAAACATGGAAACTTGACAGTTTCGTTGGTTGGCGACATAACGTTTAAATGAAAAACACTTCCATAGACCAGTGGATCTCAAATTGTGGGTCCAAGTGAACTGGTATACACAGGTAGTCGACAGGTAGTTTTGTTCAAATGCAAATAAAATGACCCAATGCCTTCATTTTTAACTGGCCACCAGGTCAACACGTTGCACAAGCTATGTGTTTACCCCACCCAATTTGTGGAAAAGATCGTTCGCTCTTATTAACGGTCACAGAACAAATGCACATATGAGAACCACTAGAATGGACACATGGTGACACAGCAGAGCACAGTGAATGCTCGGAAGCAGGGAACATAGCGAAAAACAGCTGTAGGTTAAACCTCATCCCTTTGGTGTCCCTGTGGGTTGTTTAATGTATGCACAGCAAATGTCATGTTTACAGTCGGAGGTGGGAGGACAGAGCGGGGAGGTTGAAGTCGGGAGACCCCAAACACTGAGTTGTTTTGACAACGTTGTCGATAGCGCCTGTTACCGTTGCGATTTTAATACAGTTAGTAACTATAGAGTAGCTAGTGTGGGGGCAGCCATCTTGAGTGTGGGCTGCCATGTTGATATGACCTTGTATCATAACTGTGGGTGGAGAAACCTTGCATGACTCTACGAGTGACAGAACTCCGAGTCGAGGCGGCCTTTTATTTTATTTTGCAAATTGTATTAAACTGAGTAGGCGGTTATGTTTAATCAAACGCAACACAACACCCACAGCGAAACACAGTCGTGTGCTCAATAGCTCTGACGGCATGGGCCGGCTACAGATAGGCAACCAAACTTTCCTAAGAAGGTAGAAAACATGAGAGTGTGTGTGTGTGTGTGTGGGGGGGGGGGCGTTAAATTTACATTTAACCCCCCTACATCACTTTTCATCTAAAATAAAGTTGTTTTAGGTCCTCCTTTTAGAGACGAACCAAACCCAACACAGATTGTTAGTTAATGATAGTGGCATGCTGATGCAGCAGGAGGGAGGGCAGGCAGAGCAAAGTGAGGTCCAGAGAGACACCGTAACTACAGATGTAGAACAAGAGGGGATGAGGTGAGACGGGTTCAGGAGTTGCTGAGAGACAAGGAGAGATGGGGAGGTGAAGGGGGCTGTGAATGAACAGGAGGCCACATGACCACGTGTGTGCCGCCCTGTTGTCACACACTAAGCAGTCCAAACAAGAGGCGCAACAGATCTTTCAGTCTTATGGTGACTGACCCTCAGACACATACGTGAAGAAGTGAAGAGTGACATGGAGCTAAATAAGCAAAAGCACAAAGACCCAAGACAGACATTAATGAGGCCATCCAGGTTAGCTCCAGACAGCAATAACCATAGTTTTTGAGAGAGAAATACAGGTTAAGATGCCAGTCTTCAAGAGGGAAATACAGGTTAAAATGCCAGTCTTCAAGAGGGAAATACAGGTTAAAATGTCAGTCTTCAAGAGGGAAATACAGGTTAAGATGCCAGTCTTGAAGACAGACAAACAGGTTAAGATGGCAGTCTTCAGGAGGGAAATACAGATGAAGATGCCAGTCTTCAGGAGAGACATACAGGTTAAATTGCCAGTCTTCAAGAAGAAAATACAGGTTAAGCTGCCAGTCTTCAGGAGAGACATACAGGTTAAGATGCATAAATACATCTGCAAAAAAAGAGTAATCCAAATACAAACCTTGTGTTCTTCCTGCAGAGCGCCCAACATACATGAAAACATAAAATGCAAGTACGTCAGCCAATCACTTCATGATTACATAACATGATTTTGCAAGACACATTGTTCTTCGGGCTTTTAATGCATTTATGGTAATAGATGGTGGTAAGTAGGGCTGGGCGATAAACACATACACATTTATTTCCCCTCCGTTTGTCTCTGGTTATTCCATGTGGGGACACCCGGGGGTAAACACATCCTACCTGCTGAATATTTCGCTCGGGTGCATCTTGTCCGTTTTAGTACCTCGTAGACCTGCACACACACAAAAGTCGTAAATGTCGTAAAAACATTGAACCAAACATTTAGAGTATAGTTTTGAAAGAACATAGGGAGTCTAGTCTCAAACATTTAAAAAGGACAATACTTAGAGTGCACTTAAGATTTAATTTGGATTTTTGACCAGATCTTCAACTGCACTTGTGTAACTGTCAGTGTCCAGTATCCTATTTGAAAGTATCACGCTGCACTCAAACACAAGAGAGAGTGAAAGACTACCCACGGTACATAGGTCAGATTTAAGAGCTATTATTTGAGTGTAGTTTGTTCAAAATGTCACACCCATCCGTCAGCTATTAGAGAGTCGATTTACTTTGAGAGTAAATCTGTTTTGAATTGTCTGCTCTCTTCACAACTCTTAAATTTCGTGAGGATTTTTAATTTCCTTTCCTTTGACCTTTGTCAAGCACAACGAGTGGCCTTGTGTTGAATGGTGGTATCCTTGGCCTTGTCTTGCCTAAAGTGATATTTGAGAATATTAACTGACAGTGCATTTGGTTTTTCCAGTTTTTCCACCCATGAGCGGCAGGGGGGACAGGATGAAAGGCACGTACAATGGCAGCTAGTAAAACCACACACTCTATACAACCAAACGCATCCGCTTTGTTAAAGATTAGCCATGGCCGACATCAGACGGACACAACCCCGGTGTGTAACAAATGGTCATTGTTTGTCACGTGTCTATACGTAGCAGGTAGAGCTTTTTTTCTTTAAGACGGTGGTATGTTCTGGGTGGTGGCTGTTAATAACATAGTGGACAGGAGGTGAACCATGCTCGTCCAGTACTTACTATGAAGCTCCTGGTCTTACTGCCAAAGAACGAGTCTCTGTCAGACAGATCAAACCTGCAAAGGAAGTAAAGAAAAGAGACCCGGGTTTGAGAATGCGCCTTTTCAACTTGGACGCTTGCCTTGCTGTATAGGAACAAAAAATGAGTAATGTCCTGCAAAGAGTGAGTCAGTCAGCTCTGCTTTGCTGTTCAGAGTGGGAAACAGTAAATATAGCCATCCCCACCCAACCCCTCCTCAACACACCAGCGGGGGCTGCAGAGCCTCAGTAGTACACCAGCGTCTTAGTAAAGAACTTAATACATGACCTCACATTCCACCAATACTTACTGTATAGCAGAATGTGAGGACATGTATTCTTCATCAATCATTCATCTCTACACGCAATCTAAACTAGCAAAGGTGCATGGCTGCTTTATGGTTAAAATATGAATGATTGAATATTGAAGCAAACACCACCCCACATCTCTCAATCATATTTTAATATTTAAAGCAGCTGTACTGTGTATGATGTGAAACAAACAATAGATCATAATTGAACTTTAATTACTGTCAGAGCCAGAGGGCTCAATATCATTGACTCAATATCAATATTATTGAGCCAGTATCCCACTCAACGTCCCAAATTGCTCGACACGTATTTGGATGCAAGTCTCATGATACCGTCTAACCCAGGGGTGGGCAAACTTTTTGGCTCAAGGGCCACATTTGGTTTTTAAAACTGACAGACGGGCCGGGCCATGAGTAGATGAGGATCATAATGTCTAACTTGCGTTATGAGCCATATACTGTATATTGAAGGAGCCTAGTAATCGTATCAACATCTATAGGCTGCCACTATGTAGTTAAATCAAATGAAGTACAATTCAATAATATAACAATATTTATTGAACCAGAGGGATTATAAATAATATGTGCTCTAATAATAAATACGTTTTATTTTCTTTCTTCTCCTCATTAAAGAACCTTCCATAAACTAACAGCTGAGCATTGTCAGACACATCAGTGGACTCATCTAAACCTATGCATGATGCCTTATGAATGGCTTCATCCAGCTGAGCACATCCTGGCTTCATATTTCCCTTTTCTTTGTGGCTGATGATGCTGATCTTGGTATTTCCTTGATTTCAGCACAACACTCTTTTTTGTTTCCCCTCAAATAAGGTTTCAGCTTCATCAGCACGTTGTTGGGCAGTGAATGAATGTGTTAAGATTCTGGTGGATCGATCATACTGGGCTCTCAGATCGGTTATTTTCTGCGCCCTCAGGTTCGGATAATGGACGGCTATGTTTGGTATGTTTGGTGAAAACACTGTTTTGTCTCGTAGTGGCTTCACATTGTCGCTTTTAATAATAGCCACAGTCTCGGGACAGATGAGACATACAGGTTTTGAACTGTCCGTGGTGAAGAATAAACATGTACACGTCTGTCCAATCTTCATTAAAGGCTCTGTTCTCTCTGATTATCTTTCTCTTTTTAAAGGCTCTGTTCTCTCTGTCTATCTTTCTCTTATTAAAGCCGCTATACTCCGACTGTTTCTCTCGTCTCTCCGCGTGTTTGTTTCTCGTCGCTCACTGACTGCAACGATCTGATTGGCTGAGTAGCGTCACGTGACGTGACCTGAGCCGCTAAGCCAGTGCCGTAAAGTCTAGAAACGATGCGCCGGTTAAAATAGAAACGCAACAACTAAATTGTCTAATACTCAATAATTTATTGGTTATAGGTCCGGGTCCGGATAGGACGGCGTCTGGGTCCGGACCGCATATTAGTGTCCCCTGATCTAGTGGAACGAATTAAGGAATCAATTGCAGGAGGAAAAAAACAGCGAAATGAATACTACAAATTTAAATGTATTATAGGACTGTTGTTAATATAAATGCCCGACGGGCCGGATTAAACAACGCAACGGGCCGTATGTGGCCCGCGGGCCGTGGTTTTCCCACCTCTGGTCTAACCTCTCTCTAACATCGGTCAGGTCACATCGAGTGCTTGTTATGAGCACCATGTTCAAAGGTCAAGCTATAACTGGACTAAATTGTGCTTCAAGAAACGGACAGGGTTCGGCTTGACCAATCGGCTTGTTCCGGCAAGAGTACCACTTGTAAACACGAAATGAAAAGAAAGGCCCCTAAGCAGTAGGCTAGTCACTGAGAGTGGAGGTGACTCACAGGTGCTGCTTCTCTCTGCTGAAGGGGTGAGACAGGGGCTTCACACTCTGCGTACGGTTGGAGTCCACATTTGGATGGAGCGGAGCGGTGACCTTGTGGATGAAAAGGCGAATATTTTCCACGATGTTGTTCCCCTGCTTGACCTCGTACACCTGCAGGACGGCACCGGAGGACATAGGGGGTGGGTAAACAGGTGTGTTCAGGCCAAAAGAGATGGACCGTTTAGGACTGTATTGTGTCTATATATTTTCTGTCAAAACAAAACTAAAACAAAACAAAAAATAGAACAATCTGTAATTAGTTTGCTGTACCTGGGAAAATGTTTAGCTAACATATGTGTTATTATGGTGTTATTATTCTTGTATTTACGGAAGGATGAAATTAAGTGAAAATGCTGATCACCATCATGGTCGCAATTTATAAAGATTTTAAATTGTATGCTTTTAAACAGTAAGTGGCCAGTGGAAGGTTAGGCAGAGGCTGTCAGGAGTGACAAAGGAAATGTGTCTTAATCTCATGAAATAAAGATGCACTTTAAAACCAAAATGAAACCAACAATAAATGTGTTCTACAACGAAGTCATCTTTAAAATATTGAAAGACATCTGAAGACAGAGTTAGAGACCTTTAAAATGTCTGCACATCTACACTGCACTACCAAACTCATATTTTGACTTATCACGATGATTTGAGCTATGTTGCTCTTGAAACTAGCACTAGTTTCACATGTTTAATGAAGGATTTTGGTGTCTTCCAATCTGCTTTACTTAACTTCTACTGCCTCTCTGCAGGTATGAGGCACATGCCTAGTGTCTAGTGACCATACCTTCTTGGTCGGCATCTTCAGCTTCAGGAACTCGGCCTCTCGACAGAGGATGTTCCAGGGTGCATGGATCTTCAAGAAGCCTATTCCCTGGATTTTAGACTGCATCATAGAAAAATACATTGGGTACTTTACCACGTTGTCCTTACCAATATGGTGAAAACAATTTATTCTCTTTGTATATGTTGTATGTATTTGGCATGTATTTTACAAAAGGAATTGTAAAAACTCAATATGAAAGACTATGAGGTATATATACATACATATACGCACAACACACACACACGCGCGCGCACACACACGCACACACACACACACACGCGCGCGCACACACACACACACACATGCACACACACAAACACCTCCTCACCTCTTCATCCTTTTCGAGCTCCAGCCCCATCTCCAGGAGTTTCTCCTCAAACTCCTCCCGGCGGAAGCGCTTGTCGTCGTCGTGGTAACTGGCCTGCTGCTCCTGGGCGGCGATCTCAGGGTCCTCGCGGGGCTGCAGGGGTGCGCGGCTGCTCCTCATGCTCATGCTGCGCCGCAGACGCCGCATGATGCCGTTGTTGGCCGGGTGGGACGACTTGCGGCGGCCGCTGTCGGGCTTCTTGATGTGGTACGCCAGCACGTAGTCCACCCGGCGCTGGCCGTCGGCGAAGTACGGACCAATTCTGTCCCCGGGAGCGAGTGAGTTGAGCCTCTGAAAAAATACGGTGGAGTCGTGATGAGCGGAGGTGGAGGAGGACGGGGGAACAGATGTAAGATGCTAAAGGCAGCTGCTGGAGTAGCAGTGACCCTTAGACTGTGCTGCATATTACAGCACATTGGGAAAGGTGTGGAATGGAAAAAGCAACATTTTGACATGTAACTTCCATTGAAGAATGGATGATTCCCATCCCTGGAAGGAGGGATCCCCCACTCTGAGTTCCTCCTCGAGATGTCTTCCTTGTTAATTAAGGGAGTCATTTCTTGTCCTTAGGGGGGCTAGGGTTAGGGGGGTGTCATAAATCACTTTTGGCCCATAATAATCTGGCCTGTAAAGCCCTTTGAGACTGTCTTGTGATTAAGGGCTATACAAATAAAATTGAATTGAATTGAATTGAATTGACATTACATCCACATGTCATTATTTAACACTATTGACGCTTTTATACAAAGAGACTGAGGCAAGTGAAGCGAAGAACAATCAACGCATTAAGTCAAAAGAATAATAATACTCTCACTAGACAGAAGGCTAGGAGAATTATGTTATGTTATGTTATAGAAGGCGGGTATTTTACGGTAGGTAGTGCATGTAAGTCTATCCATACCCTTCAACCCACCCATTCAATTTTCAACCATGTGACTATGGAGAACCAACCACTGCACTTGCGATAAGCTAATGCCAAAGACGCGCCATGCTCACATGGTGCGTCCCTCCCCTGGGCAGATATGACCCCTGATTGAGGATGTTGCTCTGTCTGCCCCAATGGGTAAGGGCCACTGACTCTCTGTCACACTGCATTAACTTCTGTGTGGAAGCACCGACACCTCTGATTTGCATATTGTTAACACGACTTCAACAGCGAGTGGGAGGGCTCACGCTGAGACAAAAAGCTGTTGCAATTTTGTTGTTGCTTAAATTCTGACGACTAAATGCAACCGATAGAAGCACAAATCCGACTTGACACCTGTTAAATATCACGTCATCCAGTCCATCCAAAAAAATGCTAAATCACACAGAAACCTCAGGATGGTAGTTTATAGCTCATATTGCATTCTAACCAACGGTAAGCGGATCAAATCAGACCCTATCTTGAATAAACATTTGATTAAATAGATGTTTTATTGTTTTAAGTGTAATCTTCAGTACTGTACGGTTTATGGCGATGGCTTTAATTCTTGGCTCAAGCAAATGAGGCAAAGAAAACTCACCATGAAGGCCATCGTGACAAGCATAGTCAGGTACGCCGGCATTCTGTCTGTGCATGTTAGCTTCACCTTCTCATTCTGAAACGAGAGACAATATAATCCATAAGCATTGTGTCTATGGCTGTGTGCGATGTGTCAGCGATCCTGTGGCCAGACAGACATACACGTGTTGGCCTGTGGCCTGAGGTGCTACGCCTGGCAGGGAGAGGTCTGTGTGTCTGCCAAGTGCAGACACAAATTGCAGTACATACACATTACAAGGTACAAATGAGCACGTCAAACCCCATTCATGTGAATCAGTTGAGCACACAAGACTGACTGAGATTACGCCAAGTATGATTTGAATATGGACATAAATCTTACTATTTGTCAGTGTTTCTAAAATGGGGGTGCGTGGAAAATGAACCAAAGAAATGTTGTTGTTTTAATATTGGCTGTGAACAATTGTAAAATAGTTCCACCTTAAGAAAATGTATGAAAACCACCTTAATACAATTGAGTGAATCTGAGTGGTAACATGGTAACAAGTTCACTCATTCTTTCCAATAATTTCATATCACTTGAACTTTAAAGGGGTACTTGGCTAAACTATCTTGAAAAAATTGTTAAAATAGAACCACTGCTTTATGTGAGGCAGCATCAACTCGTGAAGGAGACGAATGCAATGGTGAAATTACTGGCATGACAATAGCAATGGCCGTCCAAAATAAATAAAACACTGAACAGCAGATGGAGACGCTTCCGTTGGGAAGACATTTCAGCAGTTGAATGTTATCATACAGTCTAAGTGTTGACAGTTCAAGATTGATGTCGTCACATATTATGTTGACAGACAACAATAACCAAGCCTCTCTGGATCTGAATATGTCCACGCAAAACATCTGATATTATGGTTTCGCCGAAGCATCTAACTATAATGAAATGAGTCTCTGCATGTATGTGTGTATGCATGTGTGTAATTCAATTTTCTCGACAACCGTTCTTCCGATCGACTTCACACTTGGCAGGTGTGTTGCCCCAAGGAAGTGCAGCGTTGAGTGTGAACAGATAAAGGTAAGGTGGTGGGAAGAATTACCGTAGGATTTGCGTGTTCCTGTCGCAGTGTCTTCTGCATAACCCGTAGCTCATAGTCAGCCCTAAAGTGGTCCTGAAACATGGAAACTTGACAGTTTAGCTGGTTGGCGACATACGTTTAAATGACACACTTCCATAGACCAGTGGATCTCAAATTGTGGGTCCAAGTGAACTGTAGACACAGTAGTCGACAGGTAGTTTTGTTTCAAATGCAATAAATGACCAATGCCTTCATTTTTACTGCACAGGTCAAACCGTTGCACAAGCTATTGTTACCAACCAATTTGTGGAAAAGTCGTTCGCTCTTATTTAACGGTCACAGAACAAATGTCCCATTGAGAACCACTGTCATGGACCATGTGACACAGCAGAGCACAGTGAATGCTCGGAAGCAGGGAACATAGCGAAAAACAGCTGTAGGTTAAACCTCATCCCTTTGGTGTCCCTGTGGGTTGTTTAATGTATGCACAGCAAATGTCATGTTTACAGTCGGAGGTGGGAGGACAGAGCGGGGAGGTTGAAGTCGGGAGACCCCAAACACTGAGTTGTTTTGACAACGTTGTCGATAGCGCCTGTTACCGTTGCGATTTTAATACAGTTAGTAACTATAGAGTAGCTAGTGTGGGGGCAGCCATCTTGAGTGTGGGCTGCCATGTTGATATGACCTCGTATCATAACTGTGGGTGGAGAAACCTTGGCATGACTCTACGAGTGACAGAACTCCGAGTCGAGGCGGCCTTTTATTTTATTTTGCAAATTTGTATTAAACTGAGTAGGCGGTTTGTTTAATCAAACGCAACACAACACCCACAGCGAAACACAGTCGTGTGCTCAATAGCTCTGACGGCATGGGCCGGCTACAGATAGGCAACCAAACTTTCCTAAGAAGGTAGAAAACATGAGATGTGGTGTGTGTGTGGTGTGGGGGGGGGGGCAGTTTAAATTTACATTTAACCCCCCTACATCACTTTCATCTAAAATAAAGTTGTTTTAGGGTCCTCCTTTTAGAGACGAACCAAACCCAACACAGATTGTTAGTTAATGATAGTGGCATGCTGATTGCAGCAGGAGGGAGGGCAGGCAGAGCCAAAGTGAGGTCCAGAGAGACACCCGTAACTACAGATGTAGAACAAGAGGGATGAGGTGAGACGGGTTCAGGAGTTGCTGAGAGGACAAGGAGAGATGGGGAGGTGAAGGGGGCTGTGAATGACAGGAGGCCACATGACCACGTGTGTGCCGCCCTGTTGTCACACACTAAGCAGTCCAAACAAGAGGCGCAACAGGTCTTTCAGTCTTATGGTGACTGACCCTCAGACACATACGTGAAGAAGTGAAGAGTGACATGGAGCTAAATAAGCAAAAGCACAAAGACCCAAGACAGACATTAAGGAGGCCATCCAGGTTAGCTCCAGACAGCAATAACCATAGTTTTTTGAGAGAGAAATACAGGTTAAGATGCCAGTCTTCAAGAGGGAAATACAGGTTAAAATGCCAGTCTTCAAGAGGGAAATACAGGTTAAGATGCCAGTCTTGAGACAGACAAACAGGTTAAGATGCCAGTCTTCAGGAGGGAAATACAGATTGAAGATGCCAGTCTTCAGGAGAGACATACAGGTTAAATTGCCAGTCTTCAAGAAGAAAATACAGGTTAAGCTGCCAGTCTTCAGGAGAGACATACAGTTAAGATGCATAAATACATCTGCAAAAAAAGAGTAATCCAAATACAAACCTTGTGTTCTTCCTGCAGAGCGCCCAACATACATGAAAACATAAAATGCAAGTATGTCAGCCAATCACTTCATGATTACATAACATGATTTTGCAAGACACATTGTTCTTCGGGCTTTTAATGCATTTATGGTAATGGAATGGTGGTAAGCCTCACCTCCTCCTCCTCAAAGCCTGTCAGGTCCCAGAGGTAGTTGAGTCGCATCTGCCTCCTCTTCCAGTGCTCCATGAAGAGAACGGCTGCACACACAACACACACAACACACACACACACACACACACACACACACACACACACACACACACACACACACACACACACACACACACACACACACGACATTTGATTCAGGACATTTTTAAGTGGCGCTGTGTTAAGCTGGGGCCCCGTGGCAGCAGAAGTGATTCCAGTACACAGTGCACGCTCAGCAGTTTATCGATAGCTCATTCAGGGGGTTTCCCTGCTGAGGAAAAGAGGCGAAAGTGTTACCTGAGGGGCTGCGCTGCACCGCGGGTCCCCATTTTTCAACCGTGACATTTTTCAAAATGGGTTCATTTTCATATGTGATTGAAGGAAAAGGCAATTATTATACAGTGTGTGGAGGCATACATGGAAAGGCTGTGAGGCTGTATACAACTGAGCCTGATCAATTGGAGATGGAATCTCCAATCAGCTATGATCAATTATTAAAACACCCGTTACAAACGATATATGAACATGAATAACAAAATAATAATTCCAATAAATTATTTACAGCACACACAACTCATCATAGTGATCCTACTGAAGTCACACATTTTGCTTTCATTTTACTTTACACTTTTATATTCTATTTATTCAGCGCGGCTCGACAATATCAAATTGATGATTCGTTTTTATTCAGTAAAAACCTTTGAGAACCAGAAGACAAAGCAAATAGAATAAAGTCTAGACAGCCACACATAGGCTATGTGCTATGTGTTTCCTAATCACACCCTAAAGTAACTGATACCCATTGACAAGAAATAGAAGCCCTGGTTGAGCCCGGAGCGGTCTAACATTTACATGGTCTCATACAGCGGCGGGTGCAGTCACCTCCAAGCAGATATTCACACTCACTAGTAGTTGGCGGATGGCGATAGCATTTCTATCAACAACAACAAAAAAGACCCTTAAAGAACCAAAGCAGCTGGCAAGAATACCATCCTCGTTTCCCGTCTTTTTGCAAAAAACGCAAATGTTTAGCTGATTGGCACTGAGCCAACAGAGTCATGTCAATGTGTCATCATCAAGGTGTTTCATACACACAAGTACAGCCTTGTTGTGATGCCTTCTGTTTGTCTCTGGCCACTCGTTGATCAAATTAAATTACTTGGTTGGTTATTTGTTTTTTCAGCATTATTTGGCATTGATGTGCACCTCAAAAAACCTCTTCCTGTTTCTCCTTGAGAAATCTTTTTCTCAAGAAATCTTTTTCTAAGCACTTCAGGTCGCTCCAGCGGTCATATCTGCCAAAGTCGAAAATGTGAGCTGTATGGGATATGGTCGGTTTTGATTTATAAGGTTTTATCTGAACACGTGAACGCGCTTGGGTGCAACAGAAAGATTGGCCTGCCCCCCCACACACACACATACAGGCTTATCTTAGCTTATCTTATAGAAGATTTGCGAAGGCGGTTGCCTCGGATGTGTGCAGGGAAAACCCTGCATACTCACCCACGCTGTTATTCCTTAGCCTATCTTAAGCAAACTTTTTGCAGGGCGGTCTGTACTTAATAATGGACCGCAGCGTGGGTGTTCGCTCCTTGACCCGTGTCCGGATCGTCCTGGACTCAATTCTATGGTGCCAATATCGCTGGGACACAACCCTCTGCATCCATTTCACCCCCTGTACCCATGCTGCGTTTATGTCCCCATCTATTTGCATGAACCTACACCCTTGCTTTATCCAAATTTGGCTGTCTCCACTTGGCGCCAGGATCACACACACCTCCTCGCCGTAGCCAGGCATCCCATTATCGTTCCCAGCACGCTCAGAAGGCCACAGGCAAACACCCGATGGCTAATTCGAGTGGGGCCAAAAATCCATGTCCCTTTTGTGCTCGCACCACGCCATCTGATCCACTCTCACCCACATTCGAACAACACACAGGCCCTATGGACATACCCCACCTCGCTGGTCCCAAAGGGGTGGATCCCCTTCCATGTCTATGAGTACGTTGTACTTTTCGTTCTTTGCTTCAGAATGAGGATAAGGTGTGGAAAGGCTTGAGAGCGATGTCCCATCAGCACACCAGATGCCTCGTGCCCATCTCCTCCCTTTTTCTACGGCGCACCCCCTCTTCCCCATGGGTCTGCAACGCTGATAACCACCTCCTAGTAGCTCTCCCCCCGCTTCTTTGGCCCTCTCCCCATCCATCTTGGTGTCGCCACCATTCGGCGTCATGGATGGGTTTCCTATAAGTGTTTGTCTCTAGTGCTCCTTTCACCTCCAGTTTGGATCCTTTGTGATGTGCCACAAAGAATCTTAACAAAGTCTCTAAGCTGAAGCCACTCAAATTATACTCGATATAACGCTGGCGTATTATGTGAAGAGATTACATTCTATCGTCACGCTATATTCTATTAATAATCGATACGCGTACCTCAAATAATCAAGAGTTTGATGTTATTCATTATGGCGAAGCCTTTAGCGATTAAGGGTGTCTTGAATTTATGGATTGCCGTCCTTACCTTCATTATCTCTATTTTATTTACTTATTAAGTTATATGTCGGTCGTTAAATATTTAGTCGACGCTTTATAATTACTATGATACTCTTTTCTGACATCTTTGACCAATGGCTATTTTGTTGTCACAACGTTCTATGTGAGCTAATTTTTTTTTGTGTAGCAATACTAAGACTGTCAAGTTTGACTATGTGTCCACTGATCGTTCTATCATATTCTCTAATTAATCTAATCTCCTCCTTAGACCGTGATATATTTCAATTCCCAGCGCGGTGTCATTAGTCGGATTCTGTTGCTTCTTCTTATTTCTCGGTTGTGCATATTTTCGCTTCGTCATGACTCGCTCTCTACATACTCAACACTAATTCTAACTTCGCATATCATAGCTTTTCTTTCTGCTCTCCCTCCCCCAGTCCCCCTCTAGCGCTTCAGTCTCGCCATCTCTCGTCCTGTGATTGATCGCGTCCTGTTTCTCCTTCCTTCCTCCTCCTCTCTTCTTCCTGCGTTTACATATTCAACATATCCAGTACCCTCTGTCTCCGCTCCCATTTTCCATTCTGCTCTCCTGATCCCTTGTCCCTCTCTAAGGGTGCTCTCTCTCCTTTTCCCTGGTAGATACCCAATGCCTTAGCTAACCACCCCAATACCTTTTTTGCTCCAGTGGTTTTATTTCCTCTGTTACCTTATCCATTTTCCCAAAGTTATATTATCAGAATATTGCTGAGCGTTTGTCTACCAGGACGTCCCAACAATGCCTGACCAAACATAATCCAAACCGAGAGAGAGGAAGATGATTCTCTTCTCATTTCCCCATTATAGGGCATTATTATTATTGTCCATTATAGTCCCCATGATTTATTATTGTCCATTCGAGTCCCCATTTTAGTATGTTGCCTTTAAGAGGGTTAGTAATAGGTAAATTATTTGTCTCCAGCGGGCTTTTTTGGTTTGTTGTGGTATTGTTTTTCTTTCGTAAAACGGCTTCAGGTTAACAGGTTAAACAAGATCCATATTGGTCCTCCTGGTTAGTATGCAGACTACACGTTTGTATATGATATAGTTAGCCATATCAGAGATCCCTGAGATAGTGAGATCCTGTGAGCCACGGAAATCTCAAAACATCTCTGCCCACGTGTACTGCTAGAACAACCATGTAGCTCAGAACAAGTAGATGTTTCTGCGCATATGAGATAGTGAATGGATGAGCACTTTCCTTCAAACAATTGAGTGATATGCCTATCACCATATACAAAGATTCATACAAGACTATATATACCGTCTGTCACATCTCATATCATTAAGTATGAGTACTCATATGTAAATCTCACATATAACTAATAAGAGCCCTATTGATCATCTCTCTAGAAAAATCTACACAACACAAACAGCGGCGACTTTTTTGTAGAATAAATCACCATTGAGGGTGTTTACTTCCATAAATATTCAGGAGAACCAAGTAGCAACGAAGTTAGGCATAAATAGAGGACTAATTAAATTTGAAGTGTCCGTCAGTTAATAAACACAATATGAATTGGGACAAGTACTTAGAATAAATGTGCAGCGGACTGGTACCCTTAATAAGCACAAAATTTACCCAAACGGGAATACAATTGATAATCAGGCCACGGAAGAGGGTTTCTAACGCGGACAGCGGATACAGTGTCCAGAGGTGTGCTACGGGTGTTTTAGAGAGGGCCGGAATAAGAGATAATATCCGGAGAGTAGAACAGTACGCAGTGTAAATATGTGGGGTGAGGAGCCCAGATTTAATGGCTCACCTTAGTCGTCTTTCAGTATGGCACAGTAAGGTGAAGGTCCTTGGGGTGGCCGGTATATTAATGGCTCACCTAGTGCTGTCTTTCATATGGCACAGAAGAAATCCTGGGGTAGACTAGAGGCTAGGCTGTTTCAAAACACACCATGTCCATCTTGCTGTGGGTATCTTACAGGTAGACCAAGTGCCTAACCTCATTATTTTACATACATGATGTATGTAAAATTATTTTGCTTTGGATAAAAGCAAAATAGTAAATTGATGAGAAAATGCACATTCTGAGCTCTTGTTTGTGTGTTTTTGTCTGTATTTGCATGTAAGATAGAACTTTATTCATCCTGAAGGAAATTCTTGTGCCAGGTTGCATAGCAATACAATAGAGGAATAAACAAAAATATAATTTACAAATTTACAGTAGGTCTAAGTCCTACTAGAATAAAAATATAGGTGACGTATAGCAATACAGTATATAGGCAAGATAAGATATTCAGTCCGCAAAAACAATTTGGCAATAATTGAAGCGTAATACACTATAATAATAATGGTAGAGGAAGTATTGCACATGATATAAAGAATATTGCACATAATGATGAAAGGTAATGTAGCATGGTAATATTGCAAGGAATATTGAGTAGGTGTGCATCTGTGCACTTCAGAACACAGAAGGTATAAGTGTGGATTCCAGTGTGTTTACTATACAACCATTGTGTACTATTCGGAAACAGATTTATACATCGCAAAAACAAAGCAGTCCTACGCTGTGAGTGCCTGTGGTGAACAATGGCAACAATGAGCAGATCTGTGCCACTGTGTTGTGGTGTGCGGGGGCGACTTATTGTCTGAGTCATCAAGACGAGCGCATGAGGGAGAGCCCCCCCCCCGTGTGAAGCCTGACCTCTATACAGCTGCTACTACACGGTGAGCACCGGGGTGCGTCACCTCCACCACCTCCGCCCAGCCCTGACAGAGGCACGGGGGGTGAGGTTGTGAACCACGACAGAAAGCCACTCAGTCGCTAGAAGAGCCGCAGAGTATCACCGTCATTATCGCTGAAGGAGTTCCTGCTGAAATAGTTGCGGTAATGACATAATCACTGAGAATGTTCATAATGACGTACTCAATCCAGTCCCATACCTTGGTGTGCTGACACGTCGGGTGGTTTGATGTCACACATATATACAACTAACATAAACCTTCACGTAAACCTTACGCAACCTCAAAAAACCCATACACAAGCTTGTGGGCCCAACTCTTTGTCTCTCTCTCTCCCTTTGTCTGTCTCTGTGGTGTAACACAAAGAAACAGCCAGTATCTCAGATCGTCTCTTACAATTTCCAATCAATGTCTCAACATCCTGTTTCAAACTGTGTCCATTGGGGAGAAAAAAAAGAAAAGAATAAAATAAAGAAAGAAAAGGGGGAAAACACAGGCCAGCTGATACGCAGCGGGAGAGACTCTCATAGACTGCACACTGACCTACATATTAGCGGGCGGCAGAGACGGGCCGGTCTGCAGTCAGGGTTTCATCATACAGCTGAATGTTAATGGACCAGGAGTACCCTCCATTGACCCGACATTTTCCATCTCCCTGAAAATTGAGGGCCGTGGTTTTCCCACCTCTGGTCTAACCTCTCTCTAACATCGGTCAGGTCACATCGAGTGCTTGTTATGAGCACCATGTTCAAAGGTCAAGCTATAACTGGACTAAATTGTGCTTCAAGAAACGGACAGGGTTCGGCTTGACCAATCGGCTTGTTCCGGCAAGAGTACCACTTGTAAACACGAAATGAAAAGAAAGGCCCCTAAGCAGTAGGCTAGTCACTGAGAGTGGAGGTGACTCACAGGTGCTGCTTCTCTCTGCTGAAGGGGTGAGACAGGGGCTTCACACTCTGCGTACGGTTGGAGTCCACATTTGGATGGAGCGGAGCGGTGACCTTGTGGATGAAAAGGCGAATATTTTCCACGATGTTGTTCCCCTGCTTGACCTCGTACACCTGCAGGACGGCACCGGAGGACATAGGGGGTGGGTAAACAGGCCAAAAGAGATGGACCGTTTAGGACTGTATTGTGTCTATATATTTTCTGTCAAAACAAAACTAAAACAAAACAAAAAATAGAACAATCTGTAATTAGTTTGCTGTACCTGGGAAAATGTTTAGCTAACATATGTGTTATTATGTGTTATTATTCTTGTATTTACGGAAGGATGAAATTAAGTGAAAATGCTGATCACCATCATGGTCGCAATTTATAAAGATTTTAAATTGTATGCTTTTAAACAGTAAGTGGCCAGTGGAAGGTTAGGCAGAGGCTGTCAGGAGTGACAAAGGAAAGGTGTCTTAATCTCATGAAATAAAGATGCACTTTAAAACCAAAATGAAACCAACAATAAATGTGTTCTACAACGAAGTCATCTTAAAATATTGAAAGACATCTGAAGACAGAGTTTAGAGACCTTTAAAATGTCTGCACATCTACACTGCACTACCAAACTCATATTTTGACTTATCACGATGATTTGAGCTATGTTGCTCTTGAAACTAGCACTAGTTTCACATGTTTAATGAAGGATTTTGGTGTCTTCCAATCTGCTTTACTTAACTTCTACTGCCTCTCTGCAGGTATGAGGCACATGCCTAGTGTCTAGTGACCATACCTTCTTGGTCGGCATCTTCAGCTTCAGGAACTCGGCCTCTCGACAGAGGATGTTCCAGGGTGCATGGATCTTCAAGAAGCCTATTCCCTGGATTTTAGACTGCATCATAGAAAACATACATTGGGTACTTTACCACGTTGTCCTTACCAATATGGTGAAAACAATTTATTCTCTTTGTATATGTTGTATGTATTTGGCATGTATTTTACAAAAGGAATTGTAAAAACTCAATATGAAAGACTATGAGGTATATATACATACATATACGCACAACACACACACACGCGCGCGCACACACACGCACACACACACACACGCGCGCGCGCGCGCACACACACACACACACACATGCACACACACAAACACCTCCTCACCTCTTCATCCTTTTCGAGCTCCAGCCCCATCTCCAGGAGTTTCTCCTCAAACTCCTCCCGGCGGAAGCGCTTGTCGTCGTCGTGGTAACTGGCCTGCTGCTCCTGGGCGGCGATCTCAGGGTCCTCGCGGGGCTGCAGGGGTGCGCGGCTGCTCCTCATGCTCATGCTTGCGCCGCAGACGCCGCATGATGCCGTGTTGGCCGGGTGGGACGACTTGCGGCGGCCGCTGTCGGGCTTCTTGATGTGGTACGCCAGCACGTAGTCCCACCGGCGCTGGCCGTCGGCGAAGTACGGACCAATTCTGTCCCCGGGAGCGAGTGAGTTGAGCCTCTGAAAAATACGGTGGAGTCGTGATGAGCGGAGGTGGAGGGAAGGGACGGGGAACAGATGTAAGATGCTAAAGGCAGCTGCTGGAGTAGCAGTTGACCCTTAGACTGTGCTGCATATTACAGCACATTGGGAAAGGTGTGGAATGGAAAAAGCAACATTTTGACATGTAACTTCCATTGAAGAATGGATGATTCCCATCCCTGGAAGGAGGGATCCCCCACTCTGAGTTCCTCCTCGAGATGTCTTCCTTGTTAATTAAGGGAGTCGTTCTTGTCCTTAGGGGGGCTAGGGTTAGGGGGGTGGTCATAAATCACTTTTGGCCCATAATAATCTGGCCTGTAAAGCCCTTTGAGACTGGTCCTTGTGATTAAGGGCTATACAAATAAAATTGAATTGAATTGAATTGAATTGACATTACATCCACATGTCATTATTTAACACTATTGACGCTTTTATACAAAGAGACTGAGGCAAGTGAAGCGAAGAACAATCAACGCATTAAGCAAAAGAATAATAATACTCTCACTAGACAGAAGGCTAGGAGAATTATGTTATGTTATGTTATAGAAGGCGGGTATTTTACGGTAGGTAGTGCATGTAAGTCTATCCATACCCTTCAACCCACCCATTCAATTTTCAACCATGTGACCCTCTGTAACGACTCTGCCAACCTTCTCTCTCCTCTGTTGTGCCCACCCAGCAGGCCCACTATGGAGAACCAACCACTGCACTTGCGATAAGCTAATGCCAAATACGCGCCATGCTCACATCTCCATGGTGCGTCCCTCCCCTGGGCAGATATGACCCCTGATTGAGGATGTTGCTCTGTCTGCCCCATGGGAAGGGCACTGACTCTCTGTCACACTGCATTAACTTCTGTGTGGAGAGCATCCACACCCGCCGGGCTTTCCAGACAACATGCCTTAGATTACCAGTGGACTCCACCACAAGAAGAGAGCCTTCGGGTCTGCTGGCGAGGAGGAAAGCTTCAACAGAGCAGAGGGGACCTGTTTACACAGGGCAAACGTGTGGATTCTACAAACTCCTCTGTTTACATGAAAGGCACAACCTGCTCACAACGTCTCAGCCTCTTTGTACGTTGAACAGTTTACAAGAGACCCCTCCCACCCCGGACATAAACTCCTTGAGTCTCTCCCCTCTGGCAGGAGGTTGCGGTCCATCAAGACCAAAATCTCATGCCACAAGAACAGCTTCTTCCCCACTGCAACTGGCCTCATCAACAAGACCCGGGACCCCCACTGATCTCCACCGATCCCCACCCCCTATGGACACTATGCTACACATTATATTAACGCTAAACCCCACTGACTCCCACCCCCCATGGACACTACTGCATTACATTAACGCACATCTTTTCTTTAATTTGCACCTTTTTATTGCTTATTTTTTATATATATTTTTTATATTGAATTGTTCAGAATTTCTATGTTATTGCTCTCTGTTTAATGTTCAATGTTAGGCACCAATTGCACAAAAGCACATTCCTTGTTCGCAAAAACTAAGACAATAAAGCTGATTGTGATTCTGATTGTGATATGTGCACACACCCTGAGGTTTGCACAACATCCATGGTTTGCATAATCCCAGGGAATGGGTGGGGATGTATACACTGTGATGTTCCAGTTTGCATTGCTTTGCAACTATTATGTTTAATAATATAATAGCAAGAGATGGGAGTTGCAGAATCATTAAAAATATGTAGCTGATGTTTCAGTCACATTTGCATATGACTCCCATTTTGCTTTGTACTGTTTGACGGCCATTGACGTCTGAGCGAAGCACATGACCTGACAACACTTCCGTGCGAGCTGTGTCTCGACTTGGCGTGAGAGAAAAGCATCAATGTTATTCTCTCAGTGAAAAGATAGATGAAGGACAATTAAATTGTGTGTATGGTGGATTCATTATTAAATGACCTTTTTAGAAAATCGCTCAAACCATCACGCACACCCCCTCTGGGACCGCTTTCAATACATTGCGATTGCATCTATTTTTAAAATATCTACCTGTCCAGCTCGCTATTATTGCTAATCGTGTAGATGCGCTGTAGCCTACAATGGATATAAATGTAGTTGAAGTTGATCGTCAAAGCCCTGAATGCAGAAGGTAGGTAAATTAGAAGGTAAATTAATTGTACCCCACTCTTTCAATGGGATCCCTATGTGACACGGTAACATAGCATATTATTTAGGGTGCGAGCAGTCATATGAAAACTAGTTTGGTCTTAAAAAGATGATAGAGGACAGCCTGCAGGGTGTGCCGGAGAGGGGCGGAGCTATGAGAGGAAGAAGACTACAAGCAGCCACAGAGCTGTTGAACCCGTTCTTCAAACCGGTGTGACAAGGAGCGGGGGTGTCATTCAGTATGCACCGTTGCCATCGGTTGTGGTTGAATACACATCACCGTCAATTACCAGGTACGGGATTAATCGACTGATTTACAGACAGGTTTACATGGACTAACTAGTCAAGTCAATTGCATTTGAAAGGGGCTCATTGACCAGATTCTATGCACCGCCCTAACCCTGCCCCCTCAAAGAGGCATCCCTCCTTCCAGAGATGCTAAGGAGTGTAATAGATGTCATAGTGGACAGACCTAATGGCAGCTTAACAAACAGCTAGCAGCAGTTTATGTAAAATGTCATTTAGAGATGCAGGATAGTGACACCATTTCAAGCTGGATAAGCCATGGATGAACAGGTCTTGATGTATTATTGTGTTGATTTGCGACATTGAACCTCTTTCAACAGCTTAGGGCGTATGTTGACTTGCACTGCTTAGCTCGCATAATGCTGCAGTTTTTACATTAATGTATTCCGAGATGTTTAGATCCCTCATTTATTCCGACATAAAAGATGTCTTCTCATTTAGCTCTCATAGGTTAATAATGTATTAACGCTGAACATGCTTGTTTATTCATTTAGTTTATTTATTCATCAGCTGTTGTCTGGTGACTGTGACATGAATCTCTGACCATTCACACCCGTTAAAGGCCTTCAGGTGTGTACGGGACAAATTGCACTGGATTAGGATTGAGTTAGCTAGGTGTCTTAAAATGCTTGTAGAATTAATTGATTTACTTAACCGCCTTAAGGTGTTTAACAACCCAGCTCAGGTACCAGACCAGCCCCCATCCATTCTCACTACTTTGTTCACACCTCTCACCTACCTCCCCCTGCCCCCCCCCCCTCCAGTCCCAGCACTTCCTCTTCAGAAACCACCGCCAGAGACATCAACAGCTTAGCTAAACCAACATCGACCCTGGTTCCCAGAATTTGCGACTATTGTGCCCTGGGAGCCGACCTACGACGTCACCGACCTACGACGCTCCGCCCTATGCCTCCGCGACGCTCCCCTGGCACGTAACATGCCAGCGGGGGAACGTCGCCCCCGCTGGCATGCTACAGCATGGCTGGAGCAGATGTTGTCGTGACTTGTCCTATCCAGACACAAAAGGCACACAAGAACACACGTACACACACACACACACACACACACACACACACACACACATGCACACACATACTAGTGAGCTAGTGAGCTGTCCCTGGTACCTCCTCCCAGCATCTGTGAACTTTCACCAGAGATTTCTTTCTGCAGTAAAAGCCGAAGTGAAAAGATTGCTATTCCAAAAGATAGTATACTGATAGTATTTATTAGCAACGCTTTATTTTCCAAGAAAACTGCCAGCTGTTGCTAGCTTGGCTTTGGGTTTATTTGTAGCTGTGCCGTTGTGGCTAAGCTATCCGGCTGTGAAGTCAGATGGCTGTGTGTGGGACTTGCCAGCTTTCGGCCTCACAGTTGCGGCGAAAAAGAGGACATCTGCCACTTGCAGGAGGAACTCAAGAAAAAGGACAACGTTATTTTAGGTTTTTACAAGCATCGCCTCCGCCCAGGCTCAACACCTATCAGCATAGAGGGGGCCATGGAGTATCCAGGAGGATTGCCTCATGTTGGATTCTGATACCACCCATAGACCGGCCTCCTTTCCACAAGAGGCGTGCCGATTCCACTTATCACCCTGTCAGTCTGAAGAGATTAACTGTACCTTAGTCTTAGGAGCCAAGCCCACGTGCTGAGCTTCCTCTACCTCAGAGCCATGGGGCGTTGGTCAATGGAAAAACATCAGTGTGGTAAGCATTTCCCTCTGCCTGGACATCTTCAGTTGGGGAACTAATTACAGGCTTTGACGTCGCTGGATGGACCTCCATTTCCCCTGCACCTGGTTTCTACTTCTGCTCCCTCCGTGGCTCGCCCTCTCCACATGCTTCAGTGGAACGTCCTCTGGGGGCTCCCACCACCGACACCGGCCAGTCCTCTCGTACCCGTCGGCCTCTACCCCATGCCTCAGCTGATGCACGGCCTCCCACTATGCTTGTGATTGGGGACTTTATAACCCTCCCTGTAGCGGTCTCCACTGGCAAATCGGTCTGCTTCCCGGAGTGCTCTCGTTAGGGTCTCGTTAGACTGCCTCTGCTCCTCAGCTGTTAGAACAGCACAGCTGGGCTTCTGCTGTGGTTGTACACATGTGTGTACCAACGATATTCACCAAGACCGCTCCACGAGGACTTTGTCTGCCTGTCTTGGATAGACTGCTGGATTCTGTTAGGGAACGCATAATACCTGCATCCTGTTTTGGTGATGCAAAATTCAGCCAAATCCAAACTCACTTTACAGTGGCAGTAGAGACTAGACATCCCTTTTGTTGTCAATTTTACATGGAAGGGACGTTGTAATTATGATGGCCTTCACCATAACTGTGCAGGTTCAAGTCTTTTATCCACGAACATTGAATTGACTTTGCATGCATGCAAGTTCTTTACCCACTGACCTTCACAAACCACTCCCTTTAATCCTTCTCTCCGTTGTTCTGAGAGAATGATGCAGCTTAGCTTGTAGTAGATGCATTGTCAGTACATCTTCTATTCCTTGTGATAATCTTCTGAATAATGTACCAGTTGGGATCACTGACCGAGCAACAAATGATTGTTCAACACACACAACTTAATAGCAGCCACCCTACAGCCCCCCATCTCGTTGTCCCTTCAATAAAATATGCATTAGGCCCTTAAATTTCACCTGAGTTATCAGCTTTATTTAAAGAAAGGAACAAAGCTTGGTCTTCTGCCAGACAATCTGGGGATCCATCAGATTGGTCTTCATTTAGACAACTTAGAAATAAATGCACTGTGAGGAATGCCAAATCTAATTATTACTTGAATTTCATCACTAGCTTCTATTCAAATCCTCCTAGAATGTGGAAGGCAGTACAGTACGGATTGCTTAATTTAATAACTTATTGTATGTCGTGCGCACACAATAGCATTCAGAGTGCTCACTGTAGTAAAACGTGACCTCAATATACAGTATATACTGTATATTTTTCTCTATGGCCACTACAGGGCTCTGTACTAACTGTTTTCTGTAGACTGGTACTGAAGCATGTCAATAAATTATAACAGTTGTGAAGTATTCTGCCTCTACTCAATACTCATTTCACAATTCATAATGGATGTGGAAAGTAAGCAACAGTTTTTGAGGTACACATTAAAAAAGCATCAAAATAGAGCTTGTTTATCCCAAAGAAATTCAGACGGGGGATTTACCTACAGAGGTCCGAGCTAAGCCTCAAATGTCCAAATATCCTAGAAACACTTCCTTGAATTCCGTGTGTCTACCTCTTGCATGAGCTAAACACTGCGTCAGAACGTTCTGCAGGCCCTGATAGTGTGTGTGAGTCAAAGGCTACGCATGAAACCTGTGGAGAGCCTTCCAGTACCACTTCAACACCGGCCTCGGTCTGAAAAGCTTATTACGGAGAACATGGTGACGGGCCACGGATCGCTCCACTCATCCTTGATGATTCTGTGGTAAGAGCAGAGAAGCTCCTTTAGCAACAGCGACTCATACAACAGCAGCATAGCGCTGCAGGTGATGTTTCCTGCCTGCCGCAGTGAGACTACACAACTCCTCATTTGGCTGGCTTGGCCCGAGGTCACCAGAGTCACACTGTTCTTCCTGTACATGCAGTATGGTCGCATACTTGTCTTTGAAACAGATGTATATTTTATATGATACAGATGTTTCGTTTTTTCTCTACGGATATCATTCTATCATCAATTAATATTGCATTCTAATTCATCTTCTTCTTCTTCTTCTTCTTCTTATTATTATTATTATTTATATTATTATTGTTATTATTATTCACTTTTGTGCTGATGTTACACCTATTCAACCATTGAACTGATCAAATGTAATACAGGACTTTGTAAGCTTCTACAACCAAAATCCAGTATTGTGACATTCCTCTTCCAAGGAGCTTCAAATCAGATAACACAGATGCCACGTGTTGTGCAACATGCCACACAGAGACAGCCATCACATGTCTTCATGATGACTCATATATATATATATATATATAGGATGATATACTGTATATATGTCATCATATTCAGAATACAATAAGAAGAGGTAAAGCTAGTTTACGACAGGCACCGATACCAAATGGATCATTTTCTACAAAAATCGTAGCAAATCAAAATGAAATACTGAGCAGGTTTCTCTGCATTAAGTCATGTGCCCGTTCGAAGCATGCCCCTGCCCCTTTCAAACGAGCCCCTTTCCCGGAAATGTATACTTTGCCACCGACTACATTAAGGTGTTGTACTACTCAGCCCTCTCCCGGACTCTCCCGATGGAAGCATAGAACACCAGAACACACCAGGTCAGTGATTACATGCTGGTCCCCTGACCCTTTACTGTGTCCCAACAACATGGCGTCCTACACATAGTTACCGTCTCAGATACCATCCTACGCGTGGTATCTGTCCCACGATGCATCCTACCCGAGAGTGACAGCTACTTAAGCAAACTTGTTATGTTATACACGCCTCAGTTGTTGAGCTCTTTTAAGTAGTGAGGGAAGTCGAACTCGAACAAAAGCACATATTGAGAATCTCAACACATTTACATCCAGCTACAGGGAAACAAAACATTTGAGTGCACAATTCTATGCGTTAACAAGTACAAGCACTGAATCTATTTATCTGCTTTCTATAAGTGTGCTCTTGCATTGAATTGACGATGAATTATGAGATCACACATGCTGAAGGACTGCTATGTGACTCCATATGACAACTATTGTTGATCTATTGTTAAGGAGAAACATCAGAGATGACATCATCTGTAAATCTGTATAATCAGTGTGTTGTGTTTGCCGTGCAATCTGCCCACCATCCAGCCTTCAATATTACACTCAAAAGGCGCTTGTATTAACACGGTCAGTAAGTAATGGATTCTGGAAGAGGGAACCGACATACATTACTAGCTTGGTGTAAACTGTGTGTTTAAAACACTAACATCGAGGGTTTACAGATAGCACAAGGTGTCCTGCCCCCAATATTATTGGTGGCCACATTCGGATGCTCCTCCATGTTTGTGTTTTGTTTATTAGTACACAGTGACACAAGATAGCAAACGTTGGCCAGTGTGTGTGTGTGTGTGTGTGTGTGTGTGTGTGTGTGTGTGTGTGTGTGTGTGTGTGTGTGTGTGTGTGTGTGTGTGTGGGAGAGAGAGGAGGAGGATGTGTGAAAATGGGTGCTTGTATTTGGATATTTTTGCTCATCCTAATTGACAACAAACAGACACAAACACACACACACACACACACACACACACACACACACACACACACACACACACACACACACACACACACACACACACACACACACACACACACACACACACACACACACACACACACACACAGACACCCTCCCACCCAGTGGGATCCTAGTATTCAGCCCCCTCGGGAAGTACTCCAAGCCAAATGTCAAATGAGGATCACTGTTCTCACCAAATCACCAGGATATTAATCTCTACTACACTTCTTCTGCCACTACTCCTACAAACACACACACACACACACACACACCCTATGACACATGCACGCTAGCGACCAGACAGAACGCTCCATTGCACATATGTGTGTATTATAATAACATCTATTTAGATGCATGAATATAAATATTGGGTCGTTTCTTTAGAGATGTTTCTACCCGTCTTGGTAGCCTAACAACTATCTGGATGAGCAATAGAATGTAACAGAAGCATTGTTTGATGTGGGGTAAATTAGCTAAACAATTTATGAACCTTGGTTGGCTTCGGTTTCAATTTTTATTATTTTATGTCAAATAAAATAGATTGATTCAACTGTAAAATGCGTTGGTTGCATTCTTAGTTGCTACTTTTTTGCAGCAAATAAAATGTATTAGATAGATGGAAAATGTAATAATCTTACAGTGGACAACTAAAGATAAAAGATAAAAATAACACACATCTAATATAGCCAAAAGTGCTGTATCCACATCGGGATCTCTACTTTACATATTACAACAAATGTAAGAATTGCTTAAGAACCACTATGTTATGGCCTTGACCTCACATGTGATGAAGTCGCTGGAGAGGCTTGTCCTTAAGCACATCCGTGCACTAGTCACTGGACCCTCTACCAGCCCCGCATTGGAGTGGAAGACGCCATCATCTACCTGCTGCACAGGGCTTATTCTCACCTGGAGGAGGCAGGCATCGTTGTGAGAGTCACATTCTTCGACTTCTCAAGCGCTTTCAACACCATTAAGCCTGCCCTACTTGGGACTAAGCTACTGGGCATGCAGGTGGACACTCCACTAGTGGCCTGGATTACTAACTACCTAACAGGTTGGCCACAGCATGTGAGGCTGCAGAGCAACACTTCGGACACTATTGTGAGCAACACGGGAGCACCTCAGGGGACAGTCCTGTCCCCCTTCCTGTTCACACTCTATACCTCAGACTTCAGATACAGCTCACAGTCCTGCCACCTGCAGAAGTTTTCGGATGACTCTGCCATTGTGGGCTGTATCAGAAAGGGGCAGGAATCTGAGTACAGGAGTGTGGTGGACGGTTTCGTGGAGTGGTGTGGACTAAATCACCTGCAACTCAACATCTCTAAGACTAAGGAGTTGGTGGTTGATTTCAGGAAGCAACCGACTCACCCGAAACCGGTCAGCATCAGGGGGACCGAGGTGGACATTGTCGAGGAATATAAGTACCTGGGTGTTCACACACATAGACAATACGATGGACTGGACTAAAAACACAGAGGCCCTGTATAAGAAAGGTCAGAGTCGCCTGTATTTCCTACGGAGACTCAGATCTTTCAACGTCCGCAAAACCATGCTGCAGATGTTCTATCACTCTGTGGTGGCCAGCGTCATCTTCTACGCTGTTGTGTGCTGGGGCAGCAGGGTGAAGGCAGCCGACGCCAACAGACTCAATAAGCTCATCAGGAAAGCGGGTTCTGTCCTGGGAGTGGAATTGGAGTCTGTGGTCGAGGTCTCGGCGAGGAGGATGCTGAGTAAACTACTCAGTATTATGGACAACGCCTCCCATCCCCTGCACGCCACACTGGTGTCATACCAGAGCACCTTCAGCCGTAGACTGAGATTACCGAGGTGCACCACAGAACGCCACAGGAGGTCCTTTCTGCCTGTGGCCATCAAACTCTATAACTCCTCCCCCCTCTGTGGGAAGGACAGTTGAAATACAAGACAATGAACACAGCAATATAATGTGCAATATTACCTCTAAATATCATGTGCACTTTCCTCAGTATTACGTGCAATATTAATATTACTGTCCAACATCATGTACAATACTCTATCATGTGCTATATTATTATTATTATTATTATCATGTTGTCTATAAATATTATCTATAACACTACCTCTCATCTCCTCTCATCATTATGTGCAATATTCTTACTTAATGTCATGTCCAATAATATTACACTTCAATTATGCCAAATTGTTTTCGCCGTCGGAATATCTTATCTTGCCTACATATTTGTATATTCTAACTGTAAATGTGTAAATCCGTTATTTTTATTATTCTGTTGTTTTCCATATTGTTTTATTGTACTGTATTGCTATGCAACCTGGCACAAGAATTTCCTTCGGGATTAATAAAATTGTATTGTAATTATACTCAGTGTATTCTTCTGTTTGACTCCGCCTATAATGTTTTTCAGACCTTACTTCTCTTATTGGACAATAGATGGAGAAATGCAAACAACACGAACATGCTAAAACACAGCAAAGACCTTCCGTCAGTTAGAGGGAACCTTTTTTGATTCAATGTTTGGTTCCTGATTTTCTTTGATTCTTTATACACTGAGATAATGGCTGAAATTAATAAGGTTATGGGAGTTTACAGAGCCCCTCTGTAATCACTCAGAGAAGAGGCTACTGAGAGATACACCCAATGTGCAAAAATGTTTGGCCAAAGAAAATTCGACATGTCACATGTACAGTAAGTAATTATAGCAACTTTCATTAAGTTTTGAAGGACACATCATCATTTTAAGTGGATTCATAAATGAATCATCTTGTGACAAGATTAGTGTGCGATGTGACTAGATTAGTCCTATGTTTCTATTACAATATATACCCGCTTTTTTTCCCTCATTGTATATTTCTCTCTGTGTACTACATTTGTCTGATTTGTATGTTCTTAGATGTTGGTAATGCACTTAGAATGGCACTTCTGCTCTTATGACAGCTAGTATGCAGGCAACCTAAAAATTATGAAACTCGTTCTATTGCAAATATGAATGCTTGAAACCTGCTCTATTCTTATCTTTATGTACCACAGTGATATATTGCTGTCTTCTTCAACAGATGTACTCTTTGTAAGTCGCTTTGGATAAAAGTGTCTGCCAAATGCCCTAAATGTAAATGTAAATGTACATTGCTTTAGCCAGATGAGATAAAACAAGCATTTACTCCATTGACAATATCAGCCCCATTGTATCTCTCCATCTATGGTGTAGTCTGTGTCCATGTATGGTCCGGAGTCATGATCACGACATCGTGCTGGAGAACGAGAGCGTGACTTACAATGGTCTCGTACTGTTTTCGAGGCTCGCTGGTGGGCTTCCTGCAGAAGTCCACGCTGCCATCTGGACACTTTTCCTCGCCAGGCACCGGCAAGTAGTCGTCGTTTCTCCTCATGTTGGCCGGCTCTACCAGCGCATGCTGCGGGTCGCCTGCAGAGAGAAGCTGGTCCAACGAGGACTCGTGGCGGGCAGGTGGAGAGGAACCTGGTGGGGGAGGCAAGACACAGCGTGGGGAGAGGGGGGGGGGCGTTGCTTCATTCCACAGCATGGAAGGATGGTACCAGAGTGAGTGAGTATTGGGTGAGCACCTGTTTTTCCTATCGGTCCTGTTGTAAGTGCTGTTTATCCATCCCAAACTTTACTTTTAGGAGCATGTTAGGAAGGGTCCCAAGCAGGGCCGTGTCCAGGGGAGGGCCTAGGGTGGCACACAAACTCCCAAAATGTTTGATTGGGTGGCCACAATGCTCCACAATGGGTTTTTTTTAATCGTGATTAGGTATTTGTCAAGTCACCATTTTATGGCCTATACATTCTCTGTGCCATGCTGGTGTTATTCCATTCAAATAGGATGGGACATTCACCACACACACACACCTATATATATAGGCCTATATATATGCTGTCTATATATAATATATTATATAATGTGTGTGTGTGTGTGTGTGTGTGCGCGCGTATGTTCGTGCGTGTGTGTGTGTGTGTGTGTGTTACCCTTTAGTAGCCTCGAAATGAAATGATCATCACTCATCAGCTCATCACATCATCACGATGTTTATTGCACAATTAGGCCTACCGTCGTAGAGGTGCAATTCCAATTACAATCGACTAACCGCAGGTGCTGTGCCAAGACACTATACTGTACGTCAATATTGTCATCCGTCTCCATACCACGATAATGACTACAAATATGTCCTTACCGTCCTCCGGATCATGATTGTTGGGGCTCTCTATTGGCGCGTCTGGACAGTCTCGCCTCTCCATGGGAGCGCGGCGTTCAATCAAACGCGTTCAATTAAGCGATCGTATGCGTTTCTTAACAATATCCTGGGTGATTTTCCTTTCTACCACTCCTTTTCCTTTTCCTTTTCCTTTTCCTTTTCCACCTCCCCCCACCACCACCACCACCACCCGAAACTATCTATCTATCCGTCTATCCATCTATCCATCTATCCATCTATCCATCTATCTATCTCTGGATGTATCTCTGTGAGTCGAGGCAGCCTCGGTTCGGTTTCGCACCCCGACGGTGCATCTGTTGAATGGAGACGCGGTGGGAGCAGAGAGGCGCGCTGGCGAAACGACGCGCATTCCGTTCCCCGGGAAAACGACGTCGCAACAAGCGTGTGCCCCCCCTGCCCCCCCGCCCCCCTTGCAATATCATCATCATCATCCTCATCCTCATCATCCTCATCATCATCGATCGAACGCCCTGGCCTGATTGCGCGCACACGTGTCGCGCAATCCGATCCCGGCATATCAAATCCACACATGTAGCCTACAATAATAATAATAATAATGATTATTATTATTATAATATTAATAATAATATTGCCTATATATATATATTCTCTATTTTTTCGATGGATAATATCAATAAGAAGTAGTTGTTTTGTTGAATTTTTTACGAGAGAACCAAACGAATGTGCTGACAAATTAGAAAACTACACACCTACACATGCCATGCACCTTAAAAAAACTAAACGAAGACTATTAAAACATCATACCTCGCTCAATGAACGTGAATTAACGATGTGTTTCATTCTGTCACAATGTTTTCGAGCGGATCATTTGTTCAGAGTCTCACCTGAAGTCTCACCTGCACTCTTGGGGGTTTTTAGTTTTTTTTCAAAGTTGACTTTACAGAATCGACAAGACATCGACAGCATTATAAACGATCACAATTGTATACGTTTCGCGGTTGTGATCGTCTCTTCGGAAGGTTTTAATGAGCTTACCTGTTACGGTTGAAATTGAGCCAATGTGTGTGAAAAGCCGCGATATGGAACAATAGGTGTCGGCTCCCCCGAGTCAGGATCCTCCTCGGCCGCCACCTCACCTGCTGCAACTTCACACACTCCCTGCTGGAGGCGGACAAGGAAATACCCGCGTCACCACAAACGAGGCTTTGCTCATCATTGCGACAGAAGAGGGAGAGATCCTAAAAGCTAAAAAGATCTGGGAGATGAAGAAGGAGAAGAAGAAGAAGGAGAAGAAGGAGACTCCCTGTGCCAGACAGCCCAGGCACCACAGCCCATGTCTGCTAAGGAGCTGGCTTTTAGAGGCATTCCAGTTGAGGCGTGTGTGGACTCGCAGCAACTTGGGATGCAGTGGACGAAAACACACCAGTAGGCTACACCGGTCATCATCACAGAATGAACAATGGTGTGCAATCTATCGAGATGGATTACTGCGTTTAACAAAATAACAACTGTGCGTTATTATTAGTGGACGTCCGCTTTTCAACCAAAATACGATTGAAGGAAGAAAAACAAGGAGACAATCCATGTTTTGAAAACTTGACATTTTGGAATGAAATGATTCAGATCAAGAACAATAAACGCAGACATTATTCATGACCCCAAAGGCAAAGTGCGATGCCTTGGGGACAAACGTTTTTTTTTTTGTTTTTTTTCCAAACAATGGTTCAATGGGTTATTTGACACAGTGCACCTAAAAAAACTCCCAGTGAGAAACACTCCCAGTGGTCATGGTCTGTGTGTTGGGTGTGTCTTGGTGTGTCTTGTTACTTCACCCGGTGCAGAAAAATCCATTCATTCAGAACAACAGAGCCTTCAGCAACATCTTCAGTCATTGGAGGGATACACAAAAAACATTTATTACACGTATTAACAGCCAGCATTGTACGTCGATACTCAAAGTCAGATTAGGTTTAAACCAGGCAGGCAAGCATGCTTGCTCAAGTTGTTGTTTTCGTGGTTTTACAGTAAATGAGTTTGCACTGTTCACACCTGAAATGCACTTGAGTCGGTTTGAATGGTCAAAGTGAATCTGTGAGTCTCCACATCTGTGAGTTATCCACCAGGAAATGCTGTCGGTGAGATCCTGTCAGAACCCTCTCTGAGCATGTGCAGATCATTAGCATGTCAACATGGGTGGGATGGATGGCCCATGTAGTCCAACAGAAGATGGAAATTTGTATCAGTAAATGCCAATGTGGCACAGCAAATAAATCATCAATAAAGCTTTGATTACCTCTCCACACAGACGTCAAATCAAAGCTATATGCTGCATGCGGCAGGGTCTATTGTAGCAATAGACCCTGCCGCATGCCACCAGGTACAATAGCTTTCCTGGGCTCCCCCGGACACACGGGACGTAAAAAGCTTGTTTATTTTGGAGTGTTGGTAAGATCTTCCAGCCAGAGCAGGAGGTGAGTGCTGACATGTCAGAGCTCTCTCTGAGAACGTGTCCCTGTGTGCCTTGATTGGTCAACGCACCACAGGTGTGGAGCCCCACCCAGTGTCATCAGCCTGAATCGGGGGCCAGCTGAGGGTGCTTAAACTGGCCATTGACACACACACACACACACACACTCCACAAATGTAATGTGTGGAGATGTTATTTGGACAGACACGTCTCATCATGAACAAAGCCAAAAACGGCTTGCATTGAAGGCCCCCTATTTTGTGAGCGTGATAAGCTATTTCAATTTAAAATTGTCATGTAACTAAAAGTATCATTGTGCCATAGTTATATCACACATGGGAGTGTCCACCCAAATGTATGATGGATTGATAAGCATGCCACTGGCTAGAGGCTGGTCGGCTTATCTATCCATCATATATCTGGGTGGACATTCCCACATTCCCAGTGTGTCACATAGTGTGTCACTATGTCACAATGACTATTTTAGTCCCAATTTTGAAACAACTCGCAAAAGCTAATTACACTCACATCTGGGGGTAAAATAGGGGCCCTTTAACCTGAACACTGGGAAGTGGAGTTAAAAATAGACACCCACAGTTAACACTCCCTAAGGGTCTGTTCGTTTGACTTGTGAAGACATCTTTTAACAGTTCGGGGTCATAGAGCATGTAAATTAGTCATGAACCAATTTGTTAGCGCATGTTCAATACAATGCATGGGAATGCTCATCGATTTCAGTGTCCATGTGTAATCGAACAGGTACTGTTCAGTGGGAGTGATGTTTGGTTCTATAGACAGTTGTGATGGGCCTGCGTGAGGGTCCACCATCCCTCACACTACGGGTCCTCACAAGAAAAAGTTACTTTGACTGATTCTCATGCACCACACTCTTCCTGTTGTTGTTAACCCCCCCACCCCCACCCCACACACACACACACATACCCCTCTCACACACAGACACACACACACACAAACACATACCCCTCACACACACACACACACACACACACACGCAAACACACACATCCTGTCATGACAAGACAAGGCTAAAATTAAATCAAGCTGTCGGTTTAACAGCAACGGCATTGACAGTAAAGATATTCTAGCGGCTAAGAATAAATTGTCATTACACTGTTTCTTTTCAAACTGTCCCGTCACAAACAGGTCTTCTGAGGCATTTTCCTGAGCTCAGGTGGCATTATTGTTTATCTCCAGTTTCTCCAGCTAGTGGAGTGTTTTCTGATAGCCTGGAGGAATTGTTCAACAGTAGTTTGAATGGCATTGTGTAAGGAGCCGTGGGTGTGGCTTCTCCTATTTATTTGTGTGCGAGAAAAAAAGCCGGGTGAGATCACTTGTGTAAAGAAAAACCTACGCAAATGCAAGACACGTGTACGCAGTCACAGACACAGATGCACACACATACACACAGACATACAGTACAGAAACACACACACACACACACACACACACACACATACACACACATTCACACACACACACACACACAGTTGAGTTCAGACTCCTGCTGTTCATGTGGTGTCTGCTTCATGAAAAACCTGACAGGCAGGTTTTGAGTGTGGAGGGATGGAAGACGGAAGCTACAGAGTAGAAACCCTCCCCCATTACATGAACCAAGCATGAGGTGCTTCTTATTCCCATCCCCCCACGCCACACCCTCCCTTTCTCAATTTTCACTATCCCCAATTCATATTAGGTTCACTATGGCAGCTATTCTATACACAAGAAGAGTATAGAAATCTATATGTAAATATACGATGAAGCAATGAAGTATTTCTATTTTTTTACTTCTTTTTTTTTTCTCTTTCTTTTCTCTATATTGTTGTTTTAAGAGAGACAGAGAGAAGAGAGAGAGGAGGGGGAGAGAGAGGAGGGGATGTGCGGGGGGGGAGGAGGGGGGGGGAAGGTCGGACTTTTGCTCTCCAGGAAAAAATGACCACACCGGTATATACTTTCTAGAATCCAGAGTAGTTAGGTGGTCAGGTCCTGACTCATGACAGTCGTCTTCGTTCAAATAGTGACTCGTCATCGGATGATCATCAGACTTTTAATTGGATTTATTACTCTTTAACACAAAACAAAGATGTCTCTACGCCCAAACATAAGCCCCGATGAAAGGCAATTAGTCACAATCACACACACACACACACACACACGTGTGTGTGTGTGCAAGATCACATGTTAGCGCAACCAGAGCAGAAAGCCCCGCCCTCTCTGCACCCGTGAGATTGAATCCCAGTGTAGTTGGAAAGAGGATTATCATGATCATCATTAATAAGCAGAATGCCGGCAGCCCTAAGCCCTCCTCTATCTAATAAATCCTCCCTGATCCACACTGGAGCATAATAAATACAGACAGGACGCACCCACAGCCCCTCCCTGGGAGTTCATTAGAGGGGGATGATGAGGACACCGGATGCACTCAAATGAAGACACACACACACACGTCTTCTGATAAAATTCACATCTTTTGCATGGTCCGACCACGCAGGTTAATTGATTAGCAGAGCATGTTGCGGTTTGTGTATATGTGTGAGTGTGTGTGTGTGTGTGTGTGTGTGTGTGTGTGTGTGTGTGTGTGTGTGTGTGTGTGTGTGTGTGTGTGTGTGGTTGTGAGTAGTGGAAGTGTGTGTGGTGTTGTGGACTGTGGTGTGTGGTGTGTGTGTGTGTGTGGGTAGTGTAATTGTGTGTAGCGTGCAGTGTGGTGTGTGTGTGTGGTGTGTGTGTGGTGTGGTGTGTGTGTGTGTGTGAAAATAGACTCACCAGGATAGCCTTAGTCAGGGATTATTAAGAAAGGAATGTTCAGCAAAAGATTACAAAAAAAATAATAAATTCCTCTATTATCCCTGACCTAGCATATCAGTTTTCCATAATGGATTCACTTTGTAGCTTAAACACTTTCATATTAACTTTCAAGGATTTACTCTGTTGTTTTTTTCCCATTCAAACTTTTCTCTAAACCTTTATGCGGGGAGCGCTGGCGTAGGCAGAGCATGCTATCTCCCAGAAAGCATACGCCTGCGTGTTGCTAGCTCTGACATCCTGGGTTTTGATTGACAGCTGCTGTCTCACAGGTGTGTGTGTGTGGTGTGTGTGTATGTGTGTGAAGCCTCGTTACGCAGCACCTTGAGGAGCTCTGCGCACCAACCGACTCGTTCTGCGTTCTGGGTGAGATCTGTAGGGTCTGTGTTCCCAGCGGCGGTCCTGGCGGAGAGGCTCCTGACATGCTGATGGCCGCCGTGATTCGGTAATGCACAGCGAAACATCGCAAAGAAAACAGATCTTCAGAAGGTGCGTTCACTCGAGACGCGTTGACGTGTCGGTCGCCACCCAGTCCGCCCATTGTCTCTATCTAAGCTAGCTTTGGCCAAAGCTTTGTACCCTCTGCTATAGCCCTACTCAACAAAACACCTCGCTAGAAAAGAAAAACAAAAAAACAATAACCTTAATAATAATATAATAATAATTCTAATTTATTGAGCGCATTTCTCGAACCCAAAGCGCTGTACATGGGAGGATCAGTTAAAAGCGAACAAACAAACAAAAAAAACTATAAAAATTTTAACACAGGTCCTTAAATGCCAGTCTAAAGAGGTGTGTTTTGAGGAGAGCTTTGAAGGACTTGAGTGACTCTGCCTCTTTGATGGGGTCTGGGAGTGAGTTCCACAGCCGTGGAGCAGCACAACTGAAAGCCCTGGCTCCCATGGTTTTAAGTCTGCAGCGTGGCTGCTGCAGAGAGATGGAGCTGGAGGAGCGGAGTGTACGTGTTGGCAGGACAGTTTTGATAAGGTCAGAGAGGTCGGATGGGCCAGTGGCATGGATGGCTGGTAGTGTGGGTTAGAACTTTAAAGTCAATGCGTGTGCTCACGGCGGGAGGTGTGGGTGAGAACACGAGCAGCACAATTTTGGACATACTGCAGCCGGTTTATGCATTTTGCAGATGCCCCCACCAGGAGGGCATTGCAATAGTCCAGGCGGGATGAAACAAAGGCATGGATGAGGCGTTCAGCAGTTGTTTGGGAGAGCAGAGGTCGGATCTTTGCCAGGTTCCTGAGATGGAAAAATGAAACCTTGGTGATGTTCTTTAAGTGGGCATCGAGGGAGAGTTGGCTGTCCAGTAATCACCCCAAGGTCACCCCATACAACCTTGTATAGATCCAGACCTTCTGATGGTGTGCTCAGGTGTAATGTGCGTAATATGTGTGTATGTGTACTGGGTGATTGATGAGGAATGGATGTCATGTGGTTATCTGTGAGTATATCTATGTCATCTATGTTATCTATGTTTCTATGTATGTACAGTACATGCTGTGAAAAGGAATTTCCCTATGGACAATAAAGACTATCTATCTATCTATGTATCTATCTATCTATCTATCGATTTCCTTTCCTGGGGGGGAGGATAATTTTGACCCGACGTAGCACATGACGTAACACAACATAGATTTGCGGTACAGTCCAAGAGTACCGAGCGTTTTAGGCTGAGGGTCATTTTTTGTGTGTGTTTTAAACTTGCCGTACTTGAGAACACAACACCCGACCTAGCGGCATCGCAACAAACACGTCACGGGTGAACGCACCTTCACAAAGACAGGTGTGTGTGTGTGTGTCTGCATCTGTGTCTGTCTGTGTGAGTGTGTCAGGGGGTTTTCTCGTATATATCTAGATGAGAAGAATTCCAGGGAAATGAGCAGTAAAGCCATAAGGTTAACATTTCATTTTAGGGCCGTCTGATTTATGGCGACGGCTCTCCAGCATGCTAATCCTGCAGGCGTCTCCTCTGACCGAGCCCTGGTCACCTTAGTTTCCACCACACCAACGATGGCAAATGGTTTGCATTTATATCGCAATTTTATCCAAAGCGCGTTCCAGTTGCCTGACATTCACCCATTCACACACCGACGGCGGTGTCAACCATGCAAGGTAACAACCAACACGTCAGGAGCAGTTAGGGTTAGGTGGTGTCTTGCTCAAGGACACCTCGACAATTAGCTAGGAGGCGGAGCCCGGGGATTGAACCAGCAACCTTCCGGTTGGCAGACACCCACTACCTCCTGAGCTTCAGCCACCCCATGCATGGTGCCATGGCAGCCGTTCTGTCGTCCTACTTGCGGTGAGAGGGACGCTACAGCGCCATGTTCAGTTTGTTCAGTTTGGGGCTGCTCTAGTAACTGGATAAAGAGAGCAACAGTGTTACGACCATAACGTGAAGACGTTGGAGTGTTGTGGTGAATTCTATAACTTGCATCACTTTTATTTTATAAACCTTTACAATGTAGTTAACTACAAATAGTTATTTTATTTATAAACCTTTACAATATGACCGGATATTAAATAAGTCATTCTTCCCAAACCTATGTGAGCTCAGGAGATGTGAGCTTGGGATTTAGAGGAACAAGTTATGTTGAGTTTGCAAATTAATTCCATCTTGGATTGTATCATATGAATATCATAATTCAATGGTGAAATATGACCTGTACATGAAGGGCAGTATAAAGCCCCCGGAAACAGCAAACACTTCACTTTGTACCGGGGGTCACGTTTGCCTTTAAAAAGACGAACTTGTGCACTTTCCCGCTGTGCAAATACTGGTAGGCTTCGGTTCTTTTATCATTTTTAATTGTGCGCATTCAACTCTTTGACACGGGGGACAAATTAATGGAATACTGTTCCCCCGTTATCTGTGGCCACTCCGTGGTATCGGTTACCCGTGTTAAGACTGACGACGCAACAATACAACACCAGCTGGCCCTCGTATTAGGTTTTACTGTGTGCTCCCATTTTGTATCATTTGTAGTGTTTGTCATTTTAGATATGAGCAAAGTAAAGAAAGTGTGTGCTGCGGAATAATGTTAATCCAGAACAGAGAGTATACTGGCAGTACTGTAGTATAGATACATATATAGTAGTGTGGTGTTCTGTTTCAGCAGATATTAGTGATGAATCCCGAGTAACCTTTTCAAAACAAGACTTTACCACTGAAATGCCATCGCTTCTTACAGTAGAACCCTGGAACTTACCACACCAAATCCTAACCTGAATTTCAACTGAAACATTATGTAATCCTTGACTCATTTCAAATGTACCTACTGTACATGTAAAACCTTGTTTTTACAAAAATAATGTTGAAGCTAAGGCTAGCCATCTCTATTACTCTACTCTGCATCTCTACTAAGACCTAAACACCATCACTATACAGGTGCACCAGTAAAGACTTACTCCTTATCCATGTCCTAATATTATATTACATTGTATTATATTATATTATATTATATTATATTATTGGACCACTGATTGTGCTACACGCCACATAAATGTGACTTTTAAGGCCTCCAACACAGATAGATGGTGAATGATCCGGTTTATTGCTGAGTTTTGTAGAAATTAACAAATGAATGACATGACTGAATGAAGAGCAGGTGGCCATTTAAGTTACACTTCACTGTCCTACTGTCACTTCACTGTCACTTCACCGCCACCCTTCACCTGTCAAACATGATGTAGCTTTGAAGTGCTGTTGCTGTTGGTAACGAAAATAGAAGTGACTTGTGATGATTGAGCTATTACGTGTTTTACTCTCTGTCATAAAAATCGACGAGTGCATGTAGCCTAGATCATCTTGTTTTTTAGTGAAAGCTGAGATGGGGATTATGTTGGTCTTTGTCCTCGGCCCATGGTTTAGGGACTAAGAACATTCTGTGGGATTTTTTTCGTCTTATCGCTGTCGAGTCCCTTTTATATATGCTGAATAATTCCCTGTACTATTGGTGGATATTGGTGAGATCCTCTCCCAATCTGTGCTCACTTCTGGTATCGGGCGTTTTGTTATCGTCCTCTTAATTAGGAAAATAATCAAATCCTTCAGCACTGACTCTTCTGCCATGCTGTGGTTTCATTGCTGTCGTTACGACAAAAGAGCTAATTATCGCTGCTTGTTTTTAATACATCTCCACATAATTACACATTACAGATCACATAGCGTGGAAACTAACTTGCCGAATGGTAAATTCTTCAATTCTCAAAGACAAATATCGAGAGAGAGACAAAGAGAGAGAGAGAGAGGGAGAGCGATGGCTTCGTTAACCATGACGTCAGTGATTGTTTTTTAATCTCTGCCTGAGCTTGTGTTGTAAACGCTCTTCTCTCTGTATCTATGTCTCCATGTTTATATCTGGTTTACCCGATGGTCTCCCTGCTGATACTGTTCTCTTTCTCTTTCTTTCTCTCTTCTTTTCTCTCTCTTTCTCTCTTTCTCTTTTCTCTTTCTTTCTCTTTTCTTCTTTCTCTCTTCTCTCTTTTCTTCTTTCTTTCTTTCTCTCTCTTTCTCTCTCTCTTTCTCTTTCTCTCTTTCTCTTTCTTTCTCTCTTTCTTCTCTTCTCTTTCTCTCTCTTTCTCTTTCTTTCTCTTTTCTCTTTCTTTCTTTCTTTCTTTCTCTTCTTCTCTCTTCTTTCTCTCTTCTCTTCTTCTCACGCTCTTCTCTCTGTATCTATGTCTCCATGTTTATATCTGGTTGTACCCGATGGTCTCCCTGCTGATACTGTAATTGTTTCATACAACAGGAAACAGGAAGAGCTATTTATTTATTACCGTGCAGCGGATATACGGAAACCTTTAACGCCACCCAGAGACTGCCACTTGTTTACGTCAATGTGATTAGCCATTGTCTGTTGGCCTCCGAACCCCTACTGGTTGTTTGTGCAGAAGCAGGAACATGAAAAACAAAGCCATCATCTTGTGCCGCTGATGTTGTATGCATCCCTGTATAAATCCTTGGTAATATTATTGTGGCTCTCCTTTTATATGATTGTGCTGTTAATCATTTATATGACTTGCTAATGATTCAGTGTTCATCCCTATTGAACGCACCACGTAATTCTTTTTCGATCCTTTTGGCTGATTCATTAATTGTCTAAGCAGTGGCCCATGCTTCATTTAACACGGCCACAAATAACACTGATTATGTTTGCGATATTGAAGAGGTGTCAGCACGAGAAGGGTGGATGCGTTTGAAAGCTTCTTAATTACTCTTAATTATCTTCCAAGTGCAGCCATTTTCTTTTCATTTTTTTTCAATTATGGACGATTTATAACCGTGGAAGCGTTGATGGATGACGGCAAGCAGGCGAAGACAAAAAGCTATTGTGAATATCGACTGTGAGTCTGTCAGCGAGAGCCTGAGCATTTGTGCGTACGAGTTCTCTGAGGAGCTTCCTGTCCAATCAGCAGCAATGTCACGCTGAGCATCTCCTCACCATGTGGTTGGTTCCAAGGGGGAGGGCTGAACAAGTTCGGCATCAATGTCTAAGTGCTAGTGCTAAGTGTTACTGCTAGTGCTAGTGCTAGTCCTGGTGCTAAGTGCTAGTGTTACTGCTGAGTGCTGGTATTAGTGCTAAGTGTTGGTGCTAGTGCTAGTGTTACTGCTGGTGCTAGTGCTAGTGTTACTGCTAGTGCTAGTGCTAGTGCTACTGCTAGTGCTAGTGTTACTAGTGCTAGTGCTAGTGCTAGTGCTACAGTGCTAGTGCTAGTGCTAGTGTTACTGCTAGTGCTAGTGCTAGTGTTACTGCTAGTGCTAGTGCTAGTGTTACTGCTAGTGCTAGTGCTAGTGTTACTGCTAGTGCTAGTGCTAGTGCTAGTGTTACTGCTAGTGCTAGTGCTAGTGTTACTGCTAGTGCTAGTGCTAGTGCTAGTGTTACTGCTAGTGCTAGTGCTAGTGTTACTGCTAGTGCTAGTGCTAGTGTTACTGCTAGTGCTAGTGCTAGTGTTACTGCTAGTGCTAGTGCTAGTGCTACTGCTAGTGCTAGTGCTAGTGTTACTGCTAGTGCTAGTGCTAGTGTTACTGCTAGTGCTAGTGCTAGTGCTAGTGTTACTGCTAGTGCTAGTGCTAGTGTTACTGCTAGTGCTAGTGCTAGTGTTACTGCTAGTGCTAGTGTTACTGCTAGTGCTAGTGTTACTGCTAGTGCTAGTGCTAGTGTTACTGCTAGTGCTGGTGCTAGTGCTGGTGTTAGTGCTAGTCCTGGTGCTAACTGCTGGTGCTAGTGTTGTGTTGACTGTCTGAGAAGGTATTCTGTGACATTCTGTGAATGTCAGCATATAACAATGTATATTTTAGTACATTGATTTATATGTGTACTGCTCACCTGGATATTTTCTTGTATATTCCATTTCATTTTATTTTATTCTTATTTTACACAGAATTTATATTTGTAGTTCTATTTCTATTTTGTATTCTTTTATAATTACTGTCGGCTGTCGGGCGTTTTGCACAAAAGGTTTTTCACTCACTTCTTATACTAAAAATACTTGAAACTTGAACCCTTTCACTGTGTCGACCCACGCACTGTCTTAGCAACTTTGCAGTGAACAAGACACTGTCCATATTTGGAATGACAAAAGAAACCCAAACATTTTCTTCTCCGGTGATCTTTGTGGCAAGAGCCCTCCGCCGATGCTCAACAATCTGCTGAGATGTGCATGTCTCTGAACATGCGGAACGTGGAATCTTATCAGGTTGAATATCACATTAGAGTTTCAGCATACTGTCATTCCTGTCTCTCCAGCCTTGAATGTGAATGAGAGAGAGCGAGAGAGACAGAGAGAGAGAGAGAGAGAGAGAGATACAGAGAAAAGAGAGAGAGAGAGAGAGAGCATCCCAGCTGTGACAGGCACCACTAGCTCCCTGGGACTCTGGGATGGATGTTTGGGGATCTATGGACTAAACCCGTGAAGATAAGTCGCGCTAGCCGAGCCCCACTACGCAATTAGTGCTCTGAGTGACACCTGTGTGTGTCCGTCTCGGTGGCGTCTGGGTGTGTATTGATGAGGGGAGGACATTTAAGGAAGCTTGCAGTGGGCATATCGTCGTAGTCGTAGTTGTGGTGAATGTCACACCAATTTCACACAAGCCACGGGGGATTGGCAGTGTGGCACTCTAACCTGCCTTATTAAAAAAAAAGAGTCAAACAATTTCTCATAAACAATATACCATCCGTGCAGAATAACCTTTAACACTCACACGTCAACACACCACAGTCAGTCAATCTCTACAATGTCCTCTGACACACTGCAAATTGTAAGTATTTGCATTAAAACTGGACAGACTGCATACATAGCGTTGCTGTCAATGTAAAATATTTCCTGGACACACAGATATGAGAAAAACATGTTTATTATAGTATTCACCATATTAGATATGATGGTCTCGTTTAGCATTCCAATTTCTCCTCCCTGTCCGGCTCCACCATTTAATCACTGTCACACCCTGATGTCCTTTCAAGGCACTGAGGGAACAGCATTCTTGCATGTCACAGCCATGCAGTCCTCAGCTATGATGTCCTCAGAACCAGCAACGATTGCTTCCAGTAAAGCTAACTTTCACGTCCACACTGAAAATGATTCTTCACTTGGCTTGAGGAAGGGTTGAGAGGGTGGAAGGAACTCCCTCAGCGTTGGTTGGCAGACAGCAAAACATCTCCTGACAAGAAGGGAGCTGTGAAAACTGACATCTAAATACAATCTATATGTAACTCTGTATGTATGTGTCCTTCGAATCTCTCTGTAACCGTTCATCCAATCGACTTCACACTTGGCAGTTGTATTGCAGAGGACCCAAGGAAGTGTTTGGATCTACAGTTCATGAGAATGCTGCCAAGCAGCGATAACGGAGGCCACGCAATCGGCCCGTTTTGAGCGGGCACGCTTCAAACAGGCATGTTTTCGAACGGGCCACATGACTACTTGTCCCAAATCACTGCATCATGTGGTCCCAAGTCAGGCCTCACCCCTCCCATAACTCTCTCAGGGATAAATGCATTGCAATGTTCCCCAAGAAACCACCAAACGGAACTGCATCGGAGGCTCCAATGGTCGATGCCACAATGAGATACAATGGCAAGTGCTACTGCCCGCCCTGTGGGCAGTAGCACAATGGCCCCTACACACACACCCCAAGCATCAACTTTTTCTACCCCCACCCTCCCAAGCACCATCATGACTCAACTATTGCCCCATCTAACCAGCACAAACATCAGCCACGCTTACATGCAATAATGCATCTGCAATCACTCTAGACTGCACTTTATTTTTACCGCCATTCACCACCACAAGCAGAAGTGCCCCGAATCAGATTTTTTTGCTTATTCGCCCAACTTTTAATGTTGACTCTATATCGACATTCATCAACAATTCTGTGCTGGCGGGTGGCACTTGATGAATACAAACATGGAAGTCAGCCGCGATGGAGGTTGTCAGTGATGAAACCTGTCAGCCGCGATGGAGGTTGTCAGTGATGAAACCCGGCTCCTAGCTTAATTCAAAATGTGTTGTAGGGTCTGACGGTGGGAACATAGTGGACTAAACCATTTTCGGGTGATCGCAGCACGCATTGTTATGTTATCCTCATGCTGGCCTGGCCCATCCCACTGTAGCTCCATGATCTATGGTGTTCCAGACACCTGCTTCGTCCAGTGTTATTATTTGAATCCAGCTCCGTCACCCTCTTTAAAAATATAGAAAAGCTCAGTGGTTCACATCAAAGCTCAAATAGTATAGGACACCATGGCAGACAAGACAAAGCCAATGCTTCTGTAATTGTCATGGACTGTCACGGAGCCATTGACCCCAAACAGGCCGTACCTGTACATATCGGTATTGTGACTCCTTCACCCTTTCACTATTCCTTTCAAATGGGACTCTCTACAGTCTTTCCATTGACATCTCATTCCTCTTCAGCCCCCTGTCTATACGTGGAGAGACTTACAGAGCCGGTGTCCTGAAAGATGCCATCAACTTGTATAACAGCTCTGTGAATGGTATCGTCTAATGGCTTTGATCAATGCCCACAGTAGACACAGCACTCTTGGACCCTCCTCAGCCATACATAGACCATTGCACACTATTGGTGGTCTATGATAGTGGCCCAGAGCTCATTTGAAAATATTCACACGCCTGTTCCTTCCCCGCCCCCCCCCCCTGCATATAGACATTTGCATTTTGTGTGAACACTGTGAGAAGTGTCGTGGCTAATTGTTCTAATGGTCTGGGTTTTGAGGCTCTGTTCAGAGAATGAGGTTACAGAGTTGGTCATTGAGATAGAGAAAAAAACTAAGCACAACTAAGTTTGTCGGAGAATCTTGTAAGATGCGGCCACAGTTAATATGAAACACATTTTGTTGGGAGTAACACATTGCAAACACAAACAAGACAACACAACACAAGACAACACAACACAAGACAAGACAAGACAAGACAAGACAACAACAAGACAACACAACACCAAGACACACAACACACACACACACACACACACACACAACAACACACACACACACACACACACACACACACACACACACACACACACAACACACACACACACACACACACACACACACACACACACACCACACACACACACAAATGGGCCCCAGTGGGAGTGTACCGATGACAGTCGAGGGATGAGGTCCCAGTGGACCATGCAGTGTTACTAACACCCTGATAATTACATGACACACACAACACACACACACACACACACACACACACACCACACACACACACACACACACACACACACACACACACACAACACACACACCCACACACACACAGAGAGAGAGAGAGAACGGCACACACATGCACACACAGTTATACACCAGATACAGAATAGCACATGATGCTCACAGCCTACTGCAGCAGCATAAACCTCCACCTCAACCTCTTGCTTCCTGTTTCACTGGCTGCTGCAGTCTCTCCCAGAGCCCTGACTCCGTTCATTCAGAGTTCCCATCAAACTTTAGGCAGTCAGGCAAAGCAGCTTCAAATGGAATAAAACACGACAGGCAGTTACACTCGGTTTGTACACCACTCATGCATACCTAAACACCCGCTCACACACAGGAGGGCAAACACACACACACACACACACACACTTCAAACACAATTTGTGGCGTGCGCATGTGCAGGGCAAGAGTGAATACTTGGAAAGCACACACACACACACACACACACAATCACACACACATAAACACACACATAAACACACACACACACACACACACACATTCAGAATACTGATTTTATGTCCAGACTTGTAAATCCCGATGAGAGATGAAACTTGTACTCGACCTGCGGATCGAGGTGATTGCTTCCCGGCCAAAAGGTCCTTGGTTCGATGCGTGACAAGCTCCCAGTGTACCTGGAGCAAGATATATTACCCCTGACTCCACTCGGATACTGCTCACTCTACTCACTATAAATCACTATGGATTCAAATGTATTTATAATTGTGTGTGCTTGTATGTGTATGTGTCTTTGTGTGTGTGTGTGTGTGTGTGTGTGTTTGCATTGTAGCTTTTGAAAGTGCACAAGGATGGACTAGGAAGTGTAAAACCATCAGAACCACTACTTTAACCAAGCGCGACAATTGCTGCATTCTCATTGGACATCAAGGATTTGCCCCCCGGCCAATAGGGTGTTGGCATGGGACGCTTGTGCCTATGAATCAACCCTAAACTCTTCCTGCCAGACGGCCTTCATTACGATAACTATGCCTGGGTCCCCTGGCTCAAGGGTGTCGGCCGGGGGAATTTGATTGGTTGTTCCGCTGGTGAAGGTGGAAGTCTATTGGCTATCACAACCAATGGAGGATGTCTTTATGCAAGGACAGCTCACTCCACACCTGCCAACTCTTTCTCTCTTTCTATCTCTCTCTCTCTCCCTCTCTCCCTCTCTCTCTCTCTCTCACACACACACACACACACACGCACACACGCACACGCACGCACACGCACACACGCACACGCACACACACACACAATTCAATTACCCTAACTCTCCCTCTCCCTCCCTCTCCCTCTCTCTTTCTTTCTCTCCCCCCTCTCTCCCTCTCTCTATCTCTCTCTCTCTCCCTCTCTCTCTCGCATAGACACACACACACTCACACACACAATGCAATTACTATAACTCTCTCTCTATCTCCCTTTCTCTCCCTCTCTCCCTCCCCCTTTCTCTCTCTCTCTCTCTCTCTCTCTCTCTCTCTCTCTCTCTCTCTCTATCTCTATCCCTCTACCGCTCTTATTCTGCCTCTCTCTCCCCATTGGAGTCAGCAGCAGACATGTAAATGTCATTGAATAAAAAGCTCTCCAACTTCCCAGCCAGGCAGTTTTCACCCAGGATTCTGGCCCACTGCCAGGTGAGGTGGTAGAAAAAGGCATCTTGACTGAGGAATTGCACTGGAGCCCAGCCGAGGAGGAAGAGGAGAGGACGGGAGGACACTGTTTAAACTACCACACATAGAAACAACAGACCAACGGCCATTTTGAAGAGATGGGAGGAGTACTTGGCAGATACCTCACATTTATTTCTTTTGTTATTTGAATAGCAAGACAAGATGTCTCACATTGGAGGATTTGAAATAGACTGTATTGAGTCATGACTCAAAATAGTGTAGATTCATGGAGATCAATTGTGTTATGAGGACTACTCATTTTTTCGGTCTATTTTACTTTAGTCGTCTGTAATTGGAGCTTGTTGTTTTCCGAAAAATGTTATGGTGCAAATGTCGCTCACAGGAGGAGAAAGAAGCAGGAAAAAGGAAGGGATTTATTTTTGTTTTAAATATGCAAATCACAACATCAAATATTTAAGATGGATTTTTAAATGTTTCACCATAAATTAGAGCCGGATTAATTTTTAAACCTGAGATGATTCATTGATTAGAAAAAGTTTAATGGTTTAATTAATTCTACCCTCTGGAGACTCGCGTTTAACTCCTCATAATCTGAACATTTTTCAGTCTTCTTTAAATGCGCATGACGTAAAAAATGTACTAAATCATAAAATGACCACGACATGTCATCATACTGGCTTCCCTGACGAACAATGCCACAGCCTGTATGTTCTCCTTTGAAATTTCCATCCGAGGTCAGAACGTCTTGTTTTGGATTGGATTGTAATATATCTATTTCTTCAAAGCTCCATGACCAGTGCTGAAACATTAGTACATCTTGGAGTTGCATTTGAAAGTGCGATACAGCTTAGAGACCAGAAGGATTTCAAGACGGAGGACAAATTGCCACGTGTACATTAGCTGAGCAATGTACAGTGTAGGTCTCGTCGTGGCCTTGTCACAATAGAATACTTGCGCTAATTAATACAATTTTGTGCTCGGCTTCGAGTCTGGGCAGGAGGGGGCGGGGCAAAGACAACTCTCTCTGATATTGCAGTACCCATTTTAGAACACTTGGTGTCATTGTTACATATAGCATCTTTAATTGCGTGCAAACTCGCCATATTTATCAGAATCTTTAATGCATTCATTTGCATACAAGGAATGTTCTTTTGTGAAATTGGTGCCTAATATTGAACATTAAACTGAGAGTAATAATATTGAAATTCAAAAAAATGCCAAAAATTCCAAAAATATATACATATGAAAAATGTATACAAATATGTAAGGAATAATCAATGATTAGGTGTGTGTTGAATGTTTTTAAAGCACAACAGAGAGGCGATCCCCCAGAAGTTTTTGCTCAAAATCGAGGACAAAATTCTAGTCCCTTTTACACACATGAAGCAAAGTTTATGTCTTCAACGCCGTAACTCGTTACAAAGTATGAGATTAAATGTTCGTCTGCCGCATCCCATTCATCAAAATTGTTGTATTCTCCAAATAGGTTGAAAGAAAGAAAAATCAGCAAATCAGCAGTACTCCTTCCTGGTCGTTAGTTCATCAAGTTGATAAGTCAGCTGTGCTCGCTGCAGTTGATAACAAGTACGCTTTGACAGCTGTTGTGCTTTCTTGTTGCTGTGGTTACAAGTTGAGAGGCGGATGAATTTATAAGTGATGAAACTTCAGCCCAACTACATACAACGTTATTCACCCGGACCATTGTATAAATAAATAATTCATAAATAAAAATGAATAAATACATAAATAATGAATATACTGTATATATATATATACGTATATGTATCCTCTTTGGAAGCCATAATAGCAGGTATAGCATGTACTGTATATACAGTATATATATATATATATATATATATATATATATATTGAAGGATGTCTTTGACACCGTAGGTCCCACTGTCACCCTCATTTTGAACAGTAGTCTAGTGAACGGCTCTGTCCCTTCCTGCTTTAAACATGCAGTAGTGCAACCCACTATTAAAAAACCCAACCTCGACACCACTGTTCTAAATAACTTCCGGCCTATATCAAAGCTCCCATTTCTGTCAAAGGTCCTAGAAAAGATTGTATACTCTCAGCTCCTGTCCTTTATAGAGAATAACAATATCATGGACACATTCCAGTCAGGCTTCAGAGCACGCCACAGCACTGAGTCTGCTCTGCTTAGAGTCTCAAACGACCTTCTGCTCTCCCGTGATTTCAGGTAAATGTGCCATTTTAGTTCTCCTGGATCTTAGCTGCGCCTTTGACACTGTGGACCACAATATCTTGTTAAGCCGTCTTGAGCACCAGGTCGGTATACAGGGCAGCGCCCTCCAGTGGCTTACATCCTACTTATCTGACAGATCGTTCTCTGTAGAGGCTGGAAACCTTCTATCCCACGAGTGCCTCAAGGATCAATCTGGGGCCAATTCTGTTTTCTTATACATGCTCCCACTAGGTTCATATTTCAAAAACACAATGTGTCTTACATTGCTACGGCTGACGACACCCAGGTGTATCTCCCCATAGAAACAAGTAATAAGAACAACAGCTCAGTTAGTATCCTCCTTAAGTGCCTAGACGAGGTCAAAGCGTGGATGGCTAGAAACTTCCTCCAACTAAATGACGCCAAAACCGAAGTGGTACTATTCGGCCCCTCCAACATCACCAAGGCCACTGCTGACTGCTTAGGACCCCTGGCACCCAACCTTCACCCCCATGCCAGAAATCTTGGTGTCACTTTGACCCATGCCTCAAGTTTGAACAAATAAATAAACTCTGTTGTGAGAGGTTGCTATTTTCACTACATAACATCGCCAAAGTAAAATCATTCCTCACACGAAATGATCTAAAAACCGTTACCAACTCACTAATCACCTCACGGCTAGATTACTGTAATTCACTATACCTAGGCACCAACCAGTCACATATATCCCGTTTACAACTGGTGCAAAACGCAGCTGCCCGGCTTATAACTGGGACTAGAAAAAGAGACAGCATCACACCCGTACTGGCATCCCTGCACTGGCTACCTATCAAGTACAGGATTGATTTTAAAGTTTTATTGTTTGTTTTTAAGGCTCTACATGGCCTGGCACCCCAGTACATCTCAGAACTCATTCACCCACTCTCCAATCCCAGGACACTCAGATCCTCTGACCTGCTCCTCCTGTCAGTGCCGCGGTCGAGGTTAAGGGCTCTGGGCGACCGCGCTTTCTCAGTTGCTGCCCCAAAGCTCTGGAACACCATACCATACTCAATCAAATGTTCCCCGTCCATTGAACTCTTCAAAAACAAACTTAAGACACATATGTTCAGCCTGGCATTTGAATGTCTGTGAAGTTTTCCTGACTATTTTATCTATTTGTTTTAACGTATATGATTTTATTGCCTTTGTTCTTATTTTTAACTGCTTTTATGTTTCACTGTACAGCACTTTGGTCATCCTGTGGTTGTTTTAAATGTGCTATATAAATAAACTTGATTTGATTTGATTTGATATATATATACAGTATATATACATGCTATACCTGCTATTATGGCTTATATATATATATATATACACACACACTCACACACACACACACACACACACGCACGCACATACACACGCACACACGCATGCACGCACACACACACACACACACAAACACACACTCACACACATCACATGTTCATGGTTAGGATTATGTTATTATGAGCCATAATATTTATTATTATTACTTTGAGAGAAAAAATACTTAATAATAGTGTGTTTTTTTATGTATAATAAAAACCCCACGAATGAAATGGTAACGGTGATATCATGTCAGCCATGATTCATAGCGCCCACCATGTGAAGGTACTCTCTCCCTCCTACCTTCCCCCACTCCCTACCCCCCCTCCTCCCTCCCTCCCTCCCTCTCTTCTCCTCATCCATCTCTCTCATTCCTGGTGACTAAATTAACTAAGCAGCACTCTACGTTGATGAAGTGTGTTCTCTGAAATATTGTTGCACTCCACTTGTGAGAAAAGGTTCAAGAAAATTAAAAGTGTGTGTGTGTGTGTGTGTGTGTGTGTGTGTGTGTGTGTGTGTGTGTGTGTGTGTGTGTGTGTGTGTGTGTGTGAGTGAGTTGAGTGCGCATGTGTTTACTCAGTTGGTTTTGTGTGTGTGTGTGTGTGTGTGTGCCTGCGTGCATGTGTGTGTGTGTTGAGTGTGCATGTGTTTGTACATTTGCTTTTTTGTGGGTATATGTGTGTGTGTGTGTATGTGTATGTTTGGATGGTATATTTGAGTCTCAGTACATGTTGTTATGTGTTTGTGAAGCATCCTCACTAGTTGCCGCTGTCCCTGACCAGATGAGCTGAGGTGTGTGTTTTCCTGGGGACTGGTGAGAGCGTGACTCACCTTGACAGCAAGACAACACACAGAGACGATACACTTCAACACAGGTTCGCTTCTCCAGGATGAGAGAGAGGAGAAGCCCAGAGATCCTCTTGTTTTCGTCCAAACACAGCAAGCCTCAATGTATATATATATATACAGTATATTCATTATTTATGTATTTATTCATTTTTATTTATGAATTATTTATTTATACAATGGTCCGGGTGAATAACGTTGTATGTAGTTGGGCTGAAGTTTCATCACTTATAAATTCATCCGCCTCTCAACTTGTAACCACAGCAACAAGAAAGCACAACAGCTGTCAAAGCGTACTTGTTATCAACTGCAGCGAGCACAGCTGACTTATCAACTTGATGAACTAACGACCAGGAAGGAGTACTGCTGATTTGCTGATTTTTCTTTCTTTCAACCTATTTGGAGAATACAACAATTTTGATGAATGGGATGCGGCAGACGAACATTTAATCTCATACTTTGTAACGAGTTACGGCGTTGAAGACATAAACTTTGCTTCATGTGTGTAAAAGGGACTAGAATTTGTCCTCGATTTTGAGCAAAAAAGTTCTGGGGGATCGCCTCTCTGTTGTGCTTTAAAAACATTCAACACACACCTAATCATTGATTATTCCTTACATATTTGTATACATTTTTCATACACATTTTTTTATTTTTGGCATTTTTTTGAATTTCAATATTATTACTCTCAGTTTAATGTTCAATATTAGGCACCAATTTCACAAAAGAACATTCCTTGTATGCAAATGAATGCATTAAAGATTCTGATAAATATGGCGAGTTTGCACGCAATTAAAGATGCTATATGTAACAATGACACCAAGTGTTCTAAATGGGTACTGCAATATCAGAGAGAGTTGTCTTTGCCCCGCCCCCTCCTGCCCAGACTCGAAGCCGAGCACAAAATTGTATTAATTAGCGCAAGTATTCTATTGTGACAAGCCACGACGAGTCCTACACTGTACATTGCTCAGCTAATGTACACGTGGCAATTTGTCCTCCGTCTTGAAATCCTTCTGGTCTCTAAGCTGTATCGCACTTTCAAATGCAACTCCAAGATGTACTAATGTTTCAGCACTGGTCATGGAGCTTTGAAGAAATAGATATATTACAATCCAATCCAAAACAAGACGTTCTGACCTCGGATGGAAATTTCAAAGGAGAACATACTGGCTGTGGCATTGTTCGTCAGGGAAGCCAGTATGATGACATATCGTGGTCATTTTATGATTTAGTACATTTTTTACGTCATGCGCATTTAAAGAAGACTGAAAAATGTTCAGATTACGAGGAGTTAAACGCGAGTCTCCAGAGGGTAGAATTAATTAAACCATTAAACTTTTTCTAATCAATGAATCATCTCAGGTTTAAAAATTAATCCGGCTCTAATTTATGGTGAAACATTTAAAATCCATCTTAAATATTTGATGTTGTGATTTGCATATTTAAAACAAAATAAATCCCTTCCTTTTTTCCTGCTTCTTTCTCCTCCTGTGAGCGACATTTGCACCATAACATTTTTCGGAAAACAACAAGCTCCAATTACAGACGACTAAAGTAAAATAGACCGAAAAAATGAGTAGTCCTCATAACACAATTGATCTCCATGAATCTACACTATTTTGAGTCATGACTCAATACAGTCTATTTCAAATCCTCCAATGTGAGACATCTTGTCTTGCTATTCAAATAACAAAAGAAATAAATGTAAGGTATCTGCCAAGTACTCCTCCCATCTCTTCAAAATGGCCGTTGGTCTGTTGTTTCTATGTGTGGTAGTTTAAACAGTGTCCTCCCGTCCTCTCCTCTTCCTCCTCGGCTGGGCTCCAGTGCAATTCCTCAGTCAAGATGCCTTTTTCTACCACCTCACCTGGCAGTGGGCCAGAATCCTGGGTGAAAACTGCCTGGCTGGGAAGTTGGAGAGCTTTTTATTCAATGACATTTACATGTCTGCTGCTGACTCCAATGGGGAGAGAGAGGCAGAATAAGAGCGGTAGAGGGATAGAGATAGAGAGAGAGAGAGAGAGAGAGAGAGAGAGAGAGAGAGAGAGAGAGAGAGAGAGGGGGGGGGAGAGAAAGAAAGAGAGAGGGAGAGGGAGGGAGAGGAAGAGTTAGGGTAATTGAATTGTGTGTGTGTGTGCGTGTGCGTGTGTGCGTGTGTGTGTCGTGTGTGTGTGTGTGTGTGTGTGTGTGTGTGAGAGAGAGAGAGAGGGAGAGAGGGAGAGAGAGAGAGAAAGAAAGAGAGAAAGAGTTGGCAGGTGTGGAGTGAGCTGTCCTTGCATAAAGACATCCTCCTTTGGTTGTGATAGCCAATAGACTTCCACCTTCACCAGCGGAACAACCAATCAAATTCCCCCGGCCGACACCCTTGAGCCAGGGGACCCAGGCATAGTTATCGTAATGAAGGCCGTCTGGCAGGAAGAGTTTAGGGCTGATTCATAGGCACAAGCGTCCCATGCCAACACCCTATTGGCCGGGGGGCAAATCCTTGATGTCCAATGAGAATGCAGCAATTGTCGCGCTTGGTTAAAGTAGTGGTTCTGATGGTTTTACACTTCCTAGTCCATCCTTGTGCACTTTCAAAAGCTACAATGCAAACACACACACACACACACACACACAAAGACACATACACATACAAGCACACACAATTATAAATACATTTGAATCCATAGTGATTTATAGTGAGTAGAGTGAGCAGTATCCGAGTGGAGTCAGGGGTAATATATCTTGCTCCAGGTACACTGGGAGCTTGTCACGCATCGAACCAAGGACCTTTTGGCCGGGAAGCAATCACCTCGATCCGCAGGTCGAGTACAAGTTTCATCTCTCATCGGGATTTACAAGTCTGGACATAAAATCAGTATTCTGAATGTGTGTGTGTGTGTGTGTGTTTATGTGTGTGTTTATGTGTGTGTGATTGTGTGTGTGTGTGTGTGTGTGTGCTCTCCAAGTATTCACTCTTGCCCTGCACATGCGCACGCCACAAATTGTGTTTGAAGTGTGTGTGTGTGTGTGTGTGTGTGTGTTTGCCCTCCTGTGTGTGAGCGGGTGTTTAGGTATGCATGAGTGGTGTACAAACCGAGTGTAACTGCCTGTCGTGTTTTATTCCATTTGAAGCTGCTTTGCCTGACTGCCTAAAGTTTGATGGGAACTCTGAATGAACGGAGTCAGGGCTCTGGGAGAGACTGCAGCAGCCAGTGAAACAGGAAGCAAGAGGTTGAGGTGGAGGTTTATGCTGCTGCAGTAGGCTGTGAGCATCATGTGCTATTCTGTATCTGGTGTATAACTGTGTGTGCATGTGTGTGCGTCTCTCTCTGTGTGTGTGTGTGTGTGTGTGTGTGTGTGTGTGTGTGTGTGTGTGTGTGTGTGTGTGTGTGTGTGTGTGTGTGTGTGTGTGTGTGTGTGTCATGTAATATGTGTGGAAAGTGATGGTCACTGTGTCTCTCTCTCTGTGTTTGGGTGTGTGTGTGTGTGTGTGTGTGTGTGTGTGTGTGTGTGTGTGTGTGTGTGTGTGTGTGTGTGTGTGTGTGTGTGTGTGTGTGTGTGTGTGTGTGTGTGTGTGGTGTGTGTGTGTGTGTGTATGTTTTTGTGTTTGTGTTTGCAATGTGTTTACAAATGTGTTTCATATTAACTGTGGCCGCATCTTACAAGATTCTCCGTTAGTTCTCCTTAGTTGTGCTTAGTTTTTTCTCTATCTCAATGACCAACTCTGTAACCTCATTCTCTGAACAGAGCCTCAAAACCCAGACCATTAGAACAATTAGCCACGACACTTCTCACAGTGTTCACACAAAATGCAAATGTCTATATGCAGGGGGGGGGGCGGGGAAGGAACAGGCGTGTGAATATTTCAAATGAGCTCTGGGCCACTATCGTAGACCACCAATAGTGTGCAATGGTCTATGTATGGCTGAGGAGGGTCCAAGAGTGCTGTGTCTACTGTGGCATTGATCAAAGCCATTAGACGATACCATTCACAGAGCTGTTATACAAGTTGATGGCATCTTTCAGGACACCGGCTCTGTAAGTCTCTCCACGTATAGACAGGGGGCTGAAGAGGAATGAGATGTCAATGGAAAGACTGTAGAGAGTCCCATTTGAAAGGAATAGTGAAAGGGTGAAGGAGTCACAATACCGATATGTACAGGTACGGCCTGTTTGGGGTCAATGGCTCCGTGACAGTCATGACAATTACAGAAGCATTGGCTTTGTCTTGTCTGCCATGGTGTCCTATACTATTTGAGCTTGATGTGAACCACTGAGCTTTTCTATATTTTTAAGAGGGTGACAGAGCTGGATTCAAATAATAACACTGGACGAAGCAGGTGTCTGGAACACCATAGATCATGGAGCCACAGTGGATGGATAACATAACAATGCGTGCTGCGATCACCCGAAAATGGTTTAGTCAACTATGTTCCCACCGTCAGACCCTACAACACATTTTGAATTAAGCTAGGAGCCGGGTTTCATCACTGACAACCTCCATCGCGGCTGACAGGTTTCATCACTGACAACCTCCATCGTGGCTGACTTCCATGTTTGTATTCACCAAGTGCCACCCGCCAGCACAGAATTGTGAAGAATGTCGATATAGAGTCACATAAAAGTTGGGCGAATAAGCAAAAAAATCTGATTCGGGCCCCTTCTGCTCGCGGTGTGAATGGCGGTTACAAATAAACTGCAGTCTAGAGTGATTGCAGATGCATTATTGCATGTAAGCGTGGCTGATGTTTGTGCTGGTTAGATGGGGCAATAGTTGAGTCATGATGGTGCTTGGGGAGGGTGGGGGTAGAAAAAGTTGATGCTTGGGGTGTGTGTGTAGGGGCCATTGTATCTCATTGTGGCATCGACCATTGGAGCCTCCGATGCAGTCCGTTTTGGTGGTTTCTTGGGGGAACATTGCAATGCATTTATCCCTGAGAGAGTTATGGGAGGGGTGAGGCCTGACTTGGGACCACATGATGCAGTGATTTGGGACAAGTAGTCATGTGCCCGTTCGAAAACATGCCTGTTTGAAGCGTGCCCGCTCAAAACGGGCCGATTGCGTGGCCTCCCTTATCGCTGCTTGCAGCATTCTCATGAACTGTAGATCCAAACACTTCCTTGGGTCCTCTGCAATACAACTGCCAAGTGTGAAGTCGATTGGATGAACGGTTACAGAGAGATTCGAAGGACACATACATACAGAGTTACATATAGATTATATTTAGATGTCAGTTTTCACAGCTCCCTTCTTGTCAGGAGATGTTTTGCTGTCAGCATCTAACCAATGCTGAGGGAGTTCCTTCCACCCGCTCAACCCTTCCTCAAGCCAAGTGAAGAATCATTTTCAGTGTGGACGTGAAAGTTAGCTTCACTGGAAGCAATCGTTGCTGGTTCTGAGGACATCATAGCTGAGGACTGCATGGCTGTGACATGCAAGAATGCTGTTCCCTCAGTGCCTTGAAAGGACATCAGGTGTGACAGTGATTAAATGGTGGAGCCGGACAGGGAGGAGAAATTGGAATGCTAAACGAGACCATCATATCTAATATGGTGAATACTATAATAAACATGTTTTTCTCATATCTGTGTGTCCAGGAAATATTTTACATTGACAGCAACGCTATGTATGCAGCCTGCAACCATCAAGACTATGAGGAGATGGTCTGAAGAGAAGGAGGAGGCTCTGCAGGCCTGCCTTGAGACAACAGACTGGGGGGCTGTACTGTGAAGAGTATGGAGACGACCTCGATGGTCTCACGGACTGCGTAACAGAGTACATCAACTTCTGTGAAGACAACATCGCCCCCACAAAGGCTGTACGATACTTCCCCAACAATAAACCGTGGGTCACCAGAGACATCAAGGCCCTGCTCAATGAGAAGAAGAAGGCCTTCAGAGACGGGGACAAAGACCAGATGAGGCGGGTTCAGAAGGAGCTGAAGGTGGTGATCCAGAAGGGCAAAGACACCTACAGAAGGAAGCTGGAGAAAAAGCTGCAACACAACAACCTGAAGGACGTGTGGAGTGGCATGAAGACCATCACCGGCTTCAAGAGGGCTGGAAACCAGGCAGCTGAGGGTGGCCGAGACCGGGCCAACGAGTTGAACCAGTTCTTCAACCGATTCGATGTGAGGGTGCCGGCTGTCCCCTCCCCCGGCTCCGCCTTAACGACCCCTCTCCACACCTCCGGACCTGCTACCCCTCCCCCCCCACCAACCCCCTCCCCCATTCACCCCACTTCCCCACCAACCCCCTCCCCCACCCAGCCCCCCTCCCCCCTGCCTCTACTTCCCCCCCCCCTCTCCACTCCCCTCACCCCCTCCCCCCCCACCAACCCCCTCCCCCAATCACCCCACCTCTCCACCAACCTCCTCCCCCAACCACCCCCCCTCCCCCTCTGCCTCTACCCCCCCCCCCCCCCCCTCTCCACTCCCCTCACCCCCTCCCTACCCCTCTCTCCCCCTCTCGCACCCTCTTTCCTTCACGGCAGAGCAGGTGAGGAAGGCGCTGACCAGACTCCGCCCAGGCAAGGCCGCTGGTCCTGACGGCGTCAGTCCGAGGGTCCTCAAGACATGTGCCGTCCAACTGAGGGGTGTCCTGCAGCACATCTTCAACCTGAGCCTGAGACTGGAGAGGGTGCCGGTGCTGTGGAAGACATCCTGCCTGGTCCCGGTCCCGAAGAAGGTGTGCCCCAGCACCCCCAACGACTACAGACCGGTGGCGCTGACATCCCATCTGATGAAGTCCCTGGAGAGGCTGGTCCTGTCAAGTCTTCGGCCCATGGTGACCGCATCACTGGACCCTCTACAGTTCGCCTACCAGCCGAAGATGGGTGTTGATGACGCCATCATCCTCCTGCTCGACACGGCCTACACCCATCTGGACAGACCCGATAGCACTGTGAGAATATGCTTCTTTGACTTCTCCAGTGCATACGACACCATCCGGCCTGACCTGCTGGGAAGTAAGCTGACGAAGATGGGGGTGGACCTCTCCCTGGTCTCCTGGATTACGGACTACCTGACAGCCCGACCACAGTTTGTCCGACTAAAGGACTGTGTGTCGGACAAGGTGGTCAGCAGCACAGGGGCCCCCCAGGGAACTGTGCTTTCACCCTTCCTGTTCACAGCATACACCTCTGACTTCCGATGCCACTCGGAGACCTGTCACCTGCAGAAGTATTCGGACGATTCTGCATGTGTTGGCCAGATCACTGGGGGTAGGGATGAGGAGTATAGGGGCTGGGTGAGCAAATTTGTTGAGTGGTGTGGGCTGAACGAAATGCAGCTCAACATCACCAAGACAAAGGAGATTGTGATAGACTTCAGCAGGAAGAAGACTATCCCCCCCACACCCATTTCCATAAAGGGCGTGCCCGTGGACATTGTTAAGGACTACAAATACCTGGGTGTTCACCTGGACAATGGACTAAACTGGGCCAAGAACACTGAGGCTGTGTACAAGAAGGGCCAGAGTAGACTCTACTTCCTGAGGAGGCTCAGGTCCTTCAACGTATGCAACACCATGCTAAAGATGTTCTACCAGTCAGTCGTAGCCAGTGTGATATTCTATGGGGTTGCATGCTGGGGCAGCAGGTTGAGGTCAGCTGACGCCAACAGGATCAGTAGGATAGTCAGGAAGGCGGGCTCGGTCCTGGGGGTCCAACTGGACTCCCTGGCGGTGGTGGCGGAGAGGAGAATGTTGCGCAAGATGCATAGCATCATGGGCAACAACCTCCACCCGCTCCACCAAATGCTGACCTCATATAAAAGCACATTCAGTAATAGACTCATCCAACCCAAATGTACAACAGAACGCCACAAGAACTCCTTTATCCCGGTTGCCATCAGGCTGTACAATGCATCCACCTCAGGCGTGAGAGGAACAAGGGAGACACAGCGACCTGAGGTCAACACACGATACCATGCTAATGGTACACAACGCTAAGGTCAATTACAGCCACATCACTCCAGCAATCCTGCACTTTATCACTCTATCACTTATCACTTTTTCACTTATCACTTATCACTTTACCACTGGTCACCTTATAATGTATCCATCAACACCTGCTGACAACGTAGTCCACAGTGTAGACCTTCTCTACCTCACTGTAGTTATTGGTAATATTTACCATGCAGACAGCCTACATTACTGTAGTTATTGGTAATATTTACCATGCAGACAGCCTACAATACTGCCAAACGCTTGTTGATACATGTTTGTTGTTCTTGTTTTCAATGCAGTCCCTCCTTAGACTGTATATTGTGTGGTGTATATTTCTCCCCTGTGTTCTTCTGACTTGTATGCTGCACGATAAGTTCCCTCGGGATAATTAAAGTCTTCTTGAATCTTGAATCTTGAATCTTGAAGGCACTATGTTCCCCGTTCCCCCGTTGCTGATCTGATGTACGGTTAGATTTCGGGACGAATGTCATCGTTTTAAAACCGACGTACCGGCGGCTGACTCGCACACACACACACACACGGCTGGTGTTGATCATTCCTGCGCAAGAAAAAGAAGGTTAGAGTGCACACTGCCAATCCCCCGTGGCTTGTGTGAAATTGTGTGACATTCACCACAACTACGACTACGACGATATGCCCACTGCAGCTTCCTTAATGTCCTCCCCTCATCAATACACACCCAGACGCCACCGAGACGGACACACACAGGTGTCACTCAGAGCACTAATTGCGTAGTGGGGCTCGGCTAGCCGACTTATCTTCACGGGTTTAGTCCATAGATCCCCAAACATCCATCCCAGAGTCCCAGGGAGCTAGTGGTGCCTGTCACAGCTGGGATGCTCTCTCTCTCTCTCTCTCTTTTCTCTGTATCTCTCTCTCTCTCTCTCTCTCTCTCTCTCTCTCTCTCTCTTCTCTCTCTCTCTCTCTCGCTCTCTCTCTCTCTCTCTATCTGTGTCTCTCTCGCTCTCTCTCATTCACATTCAAGGCTGGAGAGACAGGAATGACAGTATGCTGAAACTCTAATGTGATATTCAACCTGATAAGATTCCACGTTCCGCATGTTCAGAGACATGCACATCTCAGCAGATTGTTGAGCATCGGCGGAGGGCTCTTGCCACAAAGATCACCGGAGAAGAAAATGTTTGGGTTTCTTTTGTCATTCCAAATATGGACAGTGTCTTGTTCACTGCAAAGTTGCTAAGACAGTGCGTGGGTCGACACAGTGAAAGGGTTCAAGTTTCAAGTATTTTTAGTATAAGCAGTGAGTGAAAAACTTTTTGTGCAAAACGCCTGACAGCCGACAGTAATTATAAAGGAATACAAAATAGAATAGAACTACAAAATAGAAATAGAACTACAAATAAGAAAAATAAAATGAAATGGAATATACAACAAAATATCCAGGTGAGCAGTACACATATAAATCAATGTACTAAAATATACATTGTTATATGCTGACATTCACAGAATGTCACAGAATACCTTCTCAGACAGTCAACACAACACTAGCACCAGCAATTAGCACCAGGACTAGCACTAACACCAGCACTAGCACCAGCACTAGCAGTAACAACTAGCACCTAACCAGCACTAACACCAGCACTAGCACCAACAATTAGCACCAGGACTAGCACTAACACCAGCACTAGCACCAGCAATTAGCACCAGGACCAGCACTAACACCAGCACTAGCACCAGCACTAGCAGTAACACTAGCACTAGCACTAGCACTGGCAGTAACACTAGCACTAGCAGTAACACTAGCACTAGCAGTAACACCTAGCACTAGCACTAGCAGTAACACTAGCACTAGCAGTAACACTAGCACTAGCAGTAACACTAGCACTAGCACTAGCAGTAACACTAGCACTAGCAGTAACACTAGCACTAGCACTAGCAGTAACACTAGCACTAGCACTAGCAGTAACACTAGCACTAGCACCAGCAGTAACACTAGCACTAGCAGTAACACTAGCACTAGCACTAGCAGTAACACTAGCACTAGCAGTAACACTAGCACTAGCAGTAACACTAGCACTAGCAGTAACACTAGCACTAGCAGTAACACTAGCACCAGGACCAGCACTAGCAGTAACACCAGCACTAGCACCAACACTTAGCACTGCTACCAGCGCTAGCTCCAGCAGTAACACTTAGCACTAGCACGTAGACATTGATGCCGAACTTGTTCCCCTCCCCCTTGGAACCAACCACATGGTGAGGAGATGCTCAGCGTGACATTGCTGCTGATTGGACAGGAAGCTCCTCAGAGAACTCGTACGCACAAATGCTCAGGCTCTCGCTGACAGACTCACAGTCGATATTCACAATAGCTTTTTGTCTTCGCCTGCTTGCCGTCATCCATCAACGCTTCCACGGTTATAAATCGTCCATAATTGAAAAAAAATGAAAAGAAAATGGCTGCACTTGGAAGATAATTAAGAGTAATTAAGAAGCTTTCAAACGCATCCACCCTTCTCGTGCTGACACCTCTTCAATATCGCAAACATAATCAGTGTTATTTGTGGCCGTGTTAAATGAAGCATGGGCCACTGCTTAGACAATTAATGAATCAGCCAAAAGGATCGAAAAAGAATTACGTGGTGCGTTCAATAGGGATGAACACTGAATCATTAGCAAGTCATATAAATGATTAACAGCACAATCATATAAAAGGAGAGCCACAATAATATTACCAAGGATTTATACAGGGATGCATACAACATCAGCGGCACAAGATGATGGCTTTGTTTTTCATGTTCCTGCTTCTGCACAAACAACCAGTAGGGGTTCGGAGGCCAACAGACAATGGCTAATCACATTGGCGTAAACAAGTGGCAGTCTCTGGGTGGCGTTAAAGGTTTCCGTATATCCGCTGCACGGTAATAAATAAATAGCTCTTCCTGTTTCCTGTTGTATGAAACAATTACAGTATCAGCAGGGAGACCATCGGGTAAACCAGATATAAACATGGAGACATAGATACAGAGAGAAGAGCGTTTACAACACAAGCTCAGGCAGAGATTAAAAAACAATCACTGACGTCATGGTTAACGAAGCCATCGCTCTCCCTCTCTCTCTCTCTCTTTGTCTCTCTCTCGATATTTGTCTTTGAGAATTGAAGAATTTACCATTCGGCAAGTTAGTTTCCACGCTATGTGATCTGTAATGTGTAATTATGTGGAGATGTATTAAAAACAAGCAGCGATAATTAGCTCTTTTGTCGTAACGACAGCAATGAAACCACAGCATGGCAGAAGAGTCAGTGCTGAAGGATTTGATTATTTTCCTATTAGGGGGGCGGGGGGGGGAATATAAGAGGACGATAACAAAACATTGGTCCATCAGCAATAACCCCGCCAGGCTTCACAAACAATATAGCCCGATTAGACAAATGTAATCAACATCCTTCTCGTTTCATCAAACTTATTTATTTTATTTGAGCCAGCTTGCATTTTGTGTACCAAGCAGCCATTAAACCGCACTGAGTCAAAATGACTTGTGTCTTAATAAAACCTCCCAGGGAAGGAACCTCCCAGAATTACAGCGTTTGGTTTGGAAGAAAAGAGGCTTTGGTTAATCGGCGGTGCGTGTTAGGAGCTGTCGTGTCCTGGTGGTACACAGCTAACACCACAGGCTGACGGCGCCACATATTTGTCAGCCTTGGAATTGGAAACAAGTCACAGCTGAGCTGCTTCTAATTCCTCCTGCTGTGGAAAAATAGTTCCATGCGTGATTGATGAGGTGTATTAACCAATCAGGGCTCTCCAGAGATAATAGGAAAATTGTTTGTGTTGGGTTTTTTTGTCTTAATTGTTTTGCTTGGTTGGTTGTCTTTTATTTAATGTGTTGTCCTTCCCCCCCCCCCCCTTTTTTATTGTCTTTGCAATGATTTGTTGCCTACATTTGTAAGCATGTCATAGTGTGGGATTTGTTCGTTTTGTTCGTTCATTTCAATCTTTAAACTTATTAAACCAGGTTCAGATGTACATAATATACCTTTTGAACACCATGTCCCTTCTTCTTATGCACCTCCATTTGTCTGCCAGTTGGCCGACATAATATCCCCTCAACATTGAAAATAGGGCTCCCTATTATACCACCAGGTGCGAGGGTGATTATCCATTATACGCCATTTCAAAATGGCGTGACAAAAAATGTCACATAGTGACATCACAAATGGGAGTGTCCACCAAGATGTATCATGATTTGATCCGTCGACCAGCCTACCCAGTGGACTGTCCCAACTCCTAGGCTTATCTATCCATAATACATCCCGGTGGACACTCCCACATGCCATGTCACATGACAATTTCAGTCACGTGACAATTTTGAAACGGCTTGTAATGGCTAATCACACAATGAAACAGCCCTATGCTTCCCTCTGTGGAGGACCAAAGCACTAACCTTAACATTGTCAACCGTTCTCTTTTCTGAACTCTCGGAGCAGGAGGCCTTCAATCACAGAGGTGTACAACACAGGTAACGACATCATGAGACACACCTGTGTCGCCGTTCGTTACGTCATTGACGCATAAATGCATGGCTTGCTGCAAATTAATTTTTGCGATAAATACATTGTGACACACTCAGGGGGGTGACGAGTGTTCACAAGACTGAAATGAATGAATTCAAGTTCCACACCAGGATTCAATGAAATACACACTTTATCAACTGTAATGGGGAGGGAAAGTTCATGGTTAATAGCAGTGCCAAGTCCGTAATCCAATCGATTCGTCGTAGTCCATAAGCAGGGTCTAGCACAGTCTCATACAGATTGTGCTAGGCAGGCGAGGGTCATACACAAAACTGGTTCTCAGACGTTCAAAGGCAAAGGCACACAGCCACTTATTTTACTCTCACAGAACTCACACAGCGCATTAATCTCAACTCTTCCTCTTCCTCTTCCTCTTCTTCTTCTTCTTCATCTTCTTCCACGTCCACGTTCTTCCACTTCCACTTCCACGTCCACTTCCAACTTGCCACCAGTGGTCACAAGCTCCACGTCCACCACCACCTTCGACTTCCATAGCTCTCCTCTTATGCTACCATCGGTGGCCAGGCCTTGCCACACACATTGTATTAGAATACATGTAACTGTATATATCTCCTCTCATCATCGGGGTGCAATATTCCTTCATAGTTATTGGTCCAACTACCTCTCCTACGATTTACCTTTCAACATTATGTGCAATATTCTTAATATTCTTTCTATCATCGTTGCAACTACGTCCCTAACCATTATTAGTATATTATCTATCAACAGTATTACTCTGCAATTATGCCACATTTGTTTTCGCCGCACTGAACTACCTTATCTTTGGCCTAAAATATATATCGTCTATTTTTATTATTTTTAATCTATACACCTATGCTGCAACCTCTGGCCACAAGAATTTCCTTTGGGAATTAATAAAGTTCTCTCTATCCTTATCTTAATCCTTATCTTAATGAGCGCATTTTCCCTCATTAATAACATATAATATATATATTAAAATAATGACAACATATTTTTGCACCACAACTCATGGATTTGTCTCATGGCCTGTTGTCATAAGGAAACATAAACTGTACTCCATTGAAAATACTTGTCAATAGTTAATAGTCTAATACTATGCAAATGCTGCCCAATCATTCATGATCATTCATTCAAATATTTTGGAATTATCCTCTTATCCGTCCGCCATCTTTCTGTCAAAGCAATGCATGTTGATAAATATGCTCGGTTAGTGACTGTAGCGTGGCTAATGCTACAATGCCACATACACGTGGCTTTCATGGGGCTCCTCCCAAGGACAGTAGGCTGACTAAACCAGCCATCAAACACACACCACAGTGACGCTTGTACAGTACTTTTCACAATGCATTGTGGGATACGATGAGTCAAGAGTGAGTGAGTGGTGAGTGATTTGGGACATGGCCTGATATCTCCATGTTGAAACGCCGGGCAGTGTAAGCACTCCTATGCTACACAGGGAATAGCAGCCCTCACCACATAGGGTTAATCCATCGCCCTGGCTGTGTTTATTAGTGCCAGCAGTGCGCTGTGTTAGCATTTCTAATCATTAAGCACCACAGGGGCTAGCGCAGCTAAACTTAGCAGTGCTTGAGCCATAATGAACATAATACACCTCCATTAGAAGCGATTCGGCTTCTGTTTTTTGAGTGGTTTCCCCGTCCATGGAAACTGTTTTAATCTTTGCAGATGTCTCCACAACTTTTGCGCAAATCACTGAGGACATGATGAAATCGTCACTCAATGTTGAGATGGATTTTCAAAGCCGACTTGCAGGAAACTATTCTCCAGACTATTTAGAGCTAATTAAAAGTTACAGAGACACTGTTGCAGGCTCAGTAATGATGTCCTCAGGTTGAGGTTAGCTTGTTTTTATGACATTATTCAGTTTAACATTTTGAATTGGTTTTGGTTTTTGATTTGACTCTGACCGAAGTAATTAAAAAGAAGTAAAAAAAGAATTTGTCTAAATGAATGACTGTCACGGTTTGTCACTTGTTCATCTTTTCAACAAAATGAAAAATCTATTTTACATCTGAATCTAACTGATGGAACTACCCAACTAACTGTGTATGCAACGGGAAGGCCGGACTGTCCAACCAATATAATTTAGTTATTTAATTGCATCACTTCAGTGCCTATCATATAAGGGTGTAACACACTATATCACAACTGGTCTCCACCCCAATAATATCCTGATTTCCCTCTTTCCTTGCCAATCCATAATGTTACAGTTGTGTTTAATCAAGTCTGAGATTAGCATTGCTAGCTGTGAAAACATGTTGTCCATAATCCAGCCACTTAGCACTTAGCCAGTGAAGCTAACAGTTGTGTTGGACCCTAACGGTGTACCAGCTACAAGATATACTTTGCTATACTTTATACTGTGCGCACACACGCATGCACGCACGCACGCACACACACACACACACACACACACACACACGCACACATACATACAGGCAATCATCTCACACACATATACACATGCACACGCACACGCACACGCACACACACACACACACACACACACACACACACACACATAAAGTCGGACACACATACACACGCACACACACATCATGTACGCACAATCATCTCTCTCACTCACACACTTTGTATGAGAGAGATGTGTGGGTGCATGTGTGTGTACAGTACACACACACATGCACCCACACACACACACGCACACACACACACACACACACACACACATGTGCTCACACTGAGATACAATCACACACACACACACACACACACACACAGTACCACACACACTCCAGCATGCTATGTGTTGAGGAGGAGGAGGATGATGCATGGACGGTCCGAACATCATCATCTCTGGGCCGTGCGAGGGCTCGCTTTAGACGCCCTCACCCTCGCCACTCCAGAGTAATGACCTCATAGACAGAGATATAGGGAGAGATGGAGTGGGGGGGAGTGGGTAGACAGCAAGACAGAGGGAAAAAAGAGAGATATGGACAGAGAGAGAGAGAGAGAGAGAGAGAGAGAGAGAGAGAGAGAGAGAGAGAGAGGGCTGACAGAGAGGGCTGAGAGAGAGATGAGACCGCGAGCGAGAGGGCTGAGAGAGAGAGAGAGGAGAGAAGAATGAGGGAGAGAGAAGAGGAGGGAGAGACGAGAGACGAGAGTAGGCAGGGCTGACCAGAGAGGGCTGAGAGAGAGAGAAGGAGAGCGAGAGGGCTGAGAGAGCAAGAGAGAGAGAGCGAGAGGGCTGAGAGAGCGAGAGAGAGAGAGAGAGGAGAGAGAGAGAGAAGAAGAGAGAAGAGAGAGAGGAGAAGAAACTAGTGGGAGGAGGCGAATGGATTGGGCAGTACAGGAAGACAAAATGAATAGAATAGCAGGGGGGAAGCAAGAGAGCGGAGAGAGATAGAGAGAGGGGGAGGGGGGAGTGGTCTTAATAAGAAGTAAAACTAAGTACTATAGTATTAATATTATCAATTTCTCTCCCTCACACACCACCACTCATCTCTCTAATCAGAACACAGGGTGTTTCCAAAATGGAACAATTATCTACACGACTGTACATTACCCAACGGGGTGCTCACATCATTACAGACACTACAGGAGGGATCGCAGGACGTCCACTGAAGGTAACGTTTGCACCTATTGCACGTCCTTGTGAGTGTGAATGGCTGCTCAGGCCTCGTCCACATGTCTGTGGGTATTTTTAAAGACTTTGCTTTGTTCTGCCCCCCCCCCCCTTTGGGTACACTGAAATTAAATGATTGTGGAAAAACTCCTTCCAGGGTGGAGATTTTTCAAAAGTCATGACATCATGACCTGGATTAACACATAATAATGGCGGACCACTGGTGGGTCTACGTGTGGCTGGTGCTGTTAGGTTTAATGACAAGTTTAATTACAAGTCAACCTAACGTAACTTCATCAGGACACTGCTGTGCTGTGTCCGGTTGTATCCCCTTACCACCGGATACGGGGGCAGATATCATGATGGATGTTATGCCAGTCACTGGATACAGTACTAACATCATCTGTCTTCAATCTGTCTGCAGTACGCCAATCAAACATTATGGCTGATTGGTCAGAAATGAGCCAGGACTGGTCTAAAATCTAAGCCTCACACAGAGGCAGGCATGCAGTCAACCAAAATATATATATATATTTATATATATTCTCACAGCGCATATCACTCACTAATAGCTGATGGATGGCTATGGCATTTGTAACAAATTACACTCAAATTATTGCTCTTTAATCTCGGATACTACAGCACCTTTAATTATTTCACCTGAGTTCCCCCGGGGTCCGCGTCGTTGCAGCCGCACTTGGAAATGGACATTTTATGAGGAGTCTTGGGAAAGAGGTTGGAGGATCGCATTCAGAGGACAGAAATGTAACATTTAGGTTTAAATGTTGAAGGCAGTGAAGAAGAACCTCCAAACATCGCATAATGGCTGCCACTAAAACATTGCCTTCACAAAGACCAAAATATAACAGCGTAGGTTATTCTCAGGGGAGGCAGTACATTCCTTTAAGGCGTAATGCGGGGTTGTCGTCGCAAATTGTTGCTTTATTCTGCATGACGGCTTAAGAAACACACATGTTTGGGGGCGGGTTTGTGTTTGATTGACAGGTGGGCTGTGTTGCCGAGCTTCTGACTCAACCTGCCTCCTCACTCACAGGCCTCTACACACGACACACAAAATGAGGATGTTGCTCTTATTTCAACCCGCCAAAGGGACATATGGGTTCAACGTGTGAATGTGTGTGTGCGTGTGGTGTGTGTGTGTGTGTGTGTGTGTGTGTGTTTGGTTTTAGCAGCCTCACCTGGCCCGGGTGTATTTGCTAATCAATGCACACAGGTTAAACCGGCCGTCACCACACACACTCAGGGAGCTCTGACGTGTCAGTGCCTTCCACCTGCTGTCCTGCTCCGTCTACAACGAGTACAACTCGCAATAAACAGGCAACAAGTCAGGCTTGCTCAACACATTCCTGTGGGCCGATGAGCGCGCCACATGCACACATCTTGTGAATAAACAGTTCTATAAATAATATATAAGAGCTCCTTATTAGCATGTGAAGCCACCCCCCACCCCCCCATGCCTCCCTCCCCCACAACACCCCATGCTTTACCAGGAATACAGAGGAGGTAGTACGGAAGCAAGGCACCGTGGAACAAACACAACTGATTTACCAGAACACTGGACCGCAATGAAAAGAATATATCACCAAGTCACCATGTAGGCTATGCTCGTTATCTACTGGAAGAGCGTGCTTGAATGTTAAATCCCCACCGATCAATACGAAGAATAGCACAAAAAACGGCAAGGAGTTGTCAGTGTAACACGAGCGCACACACACACACACACACACACACAAATACGTACACACAATTGCCCACAAGTAATACAAATATTGAGAGAAAAAAGGCATGGCTTTTACCACACACACACACACACACACACACACAGATCAGTCATCAGTGGTTCCTGCTTAGAAAGGTAGAATGTTTGGTGGCCTTTGATGTGCTGACAGGTCCACCTTCTTGTCCTCAGGAGGGAGACGGAGTAGAGGAGGGGAGAGAGACACAGTCGGAGTGTGTGTGTGTGTGTGTGTGTGAGAGAGAGAGAGAGAGGGAGTGCAGAACAGCCAGGCTTTCAGGCTAATCTCTCCCACTCTCCTTCTATTTTTCTTTCCATCTCTTTCTCTGTTTCTCTCCTCTCTCTCTCTCTCTCTCTCTCTCTCTCTCTCTCGCTCTCTCTCTCTGTGATTCCAGCTGATGTTCAGCCGATCGGAGATAAGGAAACGGCCACCAGGACAGAGGATGTGAAGCGTTGAAATATGTCGTGGTGATTCTCAGATAAAATAATTGCTTCTAGGACAGGTGACATTTCTGAACTAGAGTAGACAATACTTGTAGAACAGACATTCACATGTCCTTTTTAAGGACACTGTTCACCTCAGGGGGTTCCTGGGACAACAATAACCGCCCACCTTCTTCCGAGTACCCAGGTCACATAGGAGGGGTTTCCTGCCAAAGAGTTTCTTGTATCCTGTATAGGCATGGATGGTTCAGTCGACCCCCACCCCAGCTGCTTGTCTTAGTGGCCGGTCACAGCAGGGGTCACCTCATGCTGTGCAGTTGAAGACATGTGTGAATAAAACACAACCTATTTAAGGAAATAATACCTTAAAAGTCCATATATGGACTTTTTCCATTACAAACACAAGAATGAAGGGGGTGTATTGTCACCCCTGGCTCTCATGTGACTCCTTACCATTTGGTGGCTTGGTCCTTAAATCTTAATCATGAGTTTCTAACATACATCATTTCTGTGCTTAATCATGAGTTTCTAACATACATCATTTCTGTTTTCATTTTAGTATATGCTGGGTTAATACTCTTCATGTTTCTTATTAAGTTAGTGTTAACAATTTTGCTTACTGTCATTGATGTCTTGTGACTGTCTTTGGATTTCTAGTTCATAAGTTGTGTAATATCAGTGTTTGTATTGTGGTATTTAGGACTGCAAACAAGTCTATACATCATTTCTGTTTTCATTTTAGTATATGCTGGTTTAATCTTTCTTTATAATAATACTTTAGTTTATGTGCTGTATAAAGAAGTAACCCCTAATTTAACATAATTAGGGATGTGTACATGTGGTAAAGGGTGTGTGTGTGTGTTTGTGTGTGTGTGGAGATTGAACCAGCAACCTTTGGATCTCGTGACTGGGCTCCAACGGTGAAGCACATGGTGTTTCTGTGCTGTCAGGCTGTCATTGCTACGGGCTCCAGGCTAAACCTTCTATACCATGAGGTGTACACAGACAGTAGTGTCGATCACATTAGCAGCTGCCACCGCCGTTGCCTTCAGTCACCCAGCACAGTCCTGGCAAACACAGGACAGTAGTTGTTCCGGATCAAATTAGCAAAAGGCCTCCACCGCCGTTTGCCTTTCCCTGACTCGGCACCCATCCCTAGTTCGTACCATAGCAATCGGGCCAATCACTGTAGCAGGTTCAATAACCGAGTCTCATTGTCGAGTCTTTGCTGATTTCGTCTGCATTCCTCGGTACTCCTTCGTACCTCTCTCGTCTAAGAATTTTCTCTGACCAGATCACTAGTCTAGAGAGGCTAGAGAGGGTCCATTCATCAACATACATACGGCCGATACATCACTGTACACCTTCGTGGCTCGCAAGCTCGTACACACACATCACAACATCACTCGCACACACAGCGCCGATTACGTGCAATCTACTCTGCAGACATTACCGGGTTACGCTTAGTGGCCGTCATGTGATCTCAGTTACGGATTACAGAAAGATCCAAACACGGTTGCAACTATAATGAGTCTCGTGCTGTTGGCGAGTAAGGATACTCTGTACATCGAATTTACATGTTACTGGATACATAGAATGAAAGGCTTGAAATGGACAACGGGATATACACATGGATTGATTGTACTGAAATACCAATATGGTGGGGATGGAGTTAATAATAGAGCATATGTGATGTCCAATCCATTCCTCTATTAAAGTGAACTTGCACCAATTGGGCCCAATTATGGTATAGGCCCTGTTCCCGTTAGGCTGACCTAGCCTGCAAAAGTATACATATGTGTGCACGAGGGAATTGCAGGAGTATAATCCTAAGCATGTTTTTAATATTGTTTGATGATTTGTATTTACTGGGTTGCCTGCATGCATGTCTGTAACCAGGGCACCGCCCCCCCGGGGAAATAAAGGTTAAAATAAACACAATAACAGATACTTTCATGTAGACATGCATGCAGGGAGTTGTTGTGTTGCAGCTTTCTGGGTTTTTTCTGGTAGTTTTGTGTGCAACGGTAGCAGTTAAAAAATATAGGAGGATAGAGGCGGGAGAGAGAAGGGCATGAGAGAGAGAGAGAGAGAGAGAGAGAGAGAGAGAG
>PIJE02000004.1:145525-155525 GCA_002895965.2 Coryphaenoides rupestris
ACCACATGTGTTTGTCTATGTGCAGCAGATCTAAATTAGTTTTTACATATAATGTAGTCAACACAAAAATAATATGCAAGATGATGAAACATTTGTCATGGGTGGAAGGACTAATGAATTCAGAAAACTCGTCTGGAGGGCTTGTTAGAGTTTTATTTTAATTTTTTTAAAGAACACAGAGCTAGAAGACTTGTCCCGGAGGAGGAGAGAGGGAGTAGAGAGAGAGTAACCTGGGGGGAGATGAGAGACTAAAACAGATGAGAGTGAAGCCCAGAGATGACATGTTTATAGTGGAAGATCACCATCACTCATATCACACACACACACACACACACACACACACACAGACACAAACACATGCGTGTGTGTCTTAAAACAAATAATTTGTCCACAGAGAAGCGAGAGACAGAATGAGAAAGAGGTTGTGACAGAAGAGTGAGAGGAAGGGGCGAGAGAGGGCGAGAGCGAGAGGGTCTCGAGGAAGGGGGCTGAGAAGCGATAGGTATTTACATCGCGACGGGAGGAAGAAGAGGGAGAAAGAAAGGCAATCGTTCACAGGCCAGTGCACCTTGGGCTAATCTTGGAACCTTTCTTGGAAAAAGTGTGTGTGTGTGTGTGTGTGTGTGTGTGTGTGTGTGTGTGTGTGTGTGTGTGTGTGTGTGTGTGTGTGTGTGTGTGTGTGTGTGTGTGTGTATGTGTGTGTGTGTGTGTGTGTGTGTGTGTGTGTGTGTGTGTGTGTGTGTGTGTGTGTGTGTGTGTGTGTGTGTGTGTGTGTGTGTGTGTGTGTGTGTGTGTTGTGTGTGTGTGTGTGTGTGTGGTTGTGTGTGTGTGTGTGTGTGTGTGTGTGTGTGTGTGTGTGTGTGTGTGTGTGTGTGTGTGTGTGTGTGTATGTGTGTGTGTGTGTGTGGTGTTGTGTGTGTGTGTGTGTGTGTGTGTGTGTGTGTGTGTGTGTGTGTGTGTGTGTGTGTGTGTGTGTTTGTCTCTAGTAGACATGAGTGATTTAGATTGCCTGTCATGTGGTATCCAAACAGTTCTTCTGATCAAAGAGGTTTCTTTACCCCTAAAAGTAATCAAAGTGTTGCATCTGTTCCGAGGTTCATTCTACGACTCACCTACATAAGTAGTCATCAACTCTTCACATTCAAATACTAGAAATGCATGTGCTGCTCGCAATTCTGCTGTGTCGTCTGTGTGTAGATCTTGTGTTGTTGTTGTTGCGATTTAGCTCGCGTCGTGGTTGGTCGTGCTATGTTGTGTAAATTCGCGGATCGTGTGGTGTGTGTGTTGGAACATTCATTAGAACACCACAAATATTATTTTGTCATCAGTCATGTGAATGAGTTTGGGCACACGACCACTTCACACTTCACGATCACCACCACACACGAGCCGACCAACCCGCACAATCACACTGTTACTGCAGGGGTTCCTAAGAAGGTATTGATCACTTATAGTACATAATACGTAGATCGTCATGATTATTCTGACAATATCACCCAAATAACGCGTCGCACTAATAGTAGATGATTGTGATCATTCTTTCCACACACTATAGGTAAAATGTGCAAAAAGTGCCTGATGAAATCGACGGTGCCACTCCCTAAAGTTCAACTTATCATCACTAGAATGATGCTAAATTAAATCGAGCTGTATGGTTTAGCTTTAAACCCAAGTTCACCAGGGCACCGGCAGCACCCCCCGTTTTAGGCTGACACCCACCATCCCCGTAGGTCGCGCTCTATTAACTAATTGGCCACAGTTATCCCAAGTAGCGGTGTGAGCGATCAAAGGAACCATTAACTGATTTAATGAGCCATTCCAGTTTCACTTTTCCAAGGCCGTTGGACTTATACATGCAATGGCTTAAACTTGAGACAAGCATATGCTACTGGCAGGATCAACCAGGATGGCCTCTTCGACTCCCGACTGGGGAGGAATTTTCGGCCGCACTCAACAAACGCTCACCACGGCCCCGTGCTCTTCCATTGGCCCTCTCGCCGAGACTACTACCGTGCGGGGACTGTGCGGCTCGCGCTGCGTCGTGCGAGGCGGCTTCGCGATCTCTCGTCGGTCGCCCCTACGTCGGGGGGGTACACCTCCGTCGAAAGCTAAGCACGGCACTCAGGTGGGTGGCGACCAGGCTGGCTCCGAACTTTCACCGAACCCATTACGGGTAGTTACTCGAAAACAAGCGCAACCCGGGGTCGTCCTTTTTCGTTTGGGGGGTTTTGAGAAACACTGTCGTACAAGCTGACCACGGCCGTCGGGAGATCGTCGACTGACCTCAAGGTTTACGCCGTCCGGGCGAACCTCTCCCAAACCGTGGCCAACTCTCGGAGGACAACTTAGACAGACGGGGCTACTCGGCTACTCGCGAGGTGCGCACGACCACCGACAGGCGGAGGTGCGACTGGTTTGGGCACGCAAGTGTGAGGCACCAGTCGTGTGGTACTAAAGCCACAGTCAAGCCCTCACTGACACGCGCCACTTTGTCCTCTTCCGCTCAGAGATCATCTCACCTCTGACCCATACTAGGACGTAGGTATGTTTTTCGAGCACGGCCGTTTTTAGGGGTGTTGTGTACGAATGGTAGATCAACAGAGCCTTGTGCTTATTTCCATACTACCGGGACCCATGGTGGTCTGACGAGAAAAAACCAACCCATGGTGGTATAAACCGAACCCATGGTGGTATAAACCGAACCCATGGTGGTATAAACCGAACCCATGGTGGTATGAAGACGAGAGCTTTTCTAAAATATGGCAGAGTCTTTTTACCCATGGTGGTATGGAAAAGACTCTGAAAATATTTGGGCTTTTGCATTCATCCAGGGCCACCGGGACGCCTAGCTCAACGAGTCCGGGAGGGTGCATCAAAGTGGGACACTATCTGTGGGCACACGCCCTCTAAACACGACCTCCAGGGCCAGCAGGGACTTCCAGGGCCACCGGGACGCCTAGCTCAACGAGTCCGGGAGGGTGCATCAAAGTGGGACACTATCTGTGGGCACACGCCCTCTAAACACGACCTCCAGGGCCAGCAGGGACTTCCAGGGCCACCGGGACGCCTAGCTCAACGAGTCCGGGAGGGTGCATCAAAGTGGGACACTATCTGTGGGCACACGCCCTCTAAACACGACCTCCAGGGCCAGCAGGGACTTCCAGGGCCACCGGGACGCCTAGCTCAACGAGTCCGGGAGGGTGCATCAAAGTGGGACACTATCTGTGGGCACACGCCCTCTAAACACGACCTCCAGGGCCAGCAGGGACTTCCAGGGCCACCGGGACGCCTAGCTCAACGAGTCCGGGAGGGTGCATCAAAGTGGGACACTATCTGTGGGCACACGCCCTCTAAACACGACCTCCAGGGCCAGCAGGGACTTCCAGGGCCACCGGGACGCCTAGCTCAACGAGTCCGGGAGGGTGCATCAAAGTGGGACACTATCTGTGGGCACACGCCCTCTAAACACGACCTCCAGGGCCAGCAGGGACTTCCAGGGCCACCGGGACGCCTAGCTCAACGAGTCCGGGAGGGTGCATCAAAGTGGGACACTATCTGTGGGCACACGCCCTCTAAACACGACCTCCAGGGCCAGCAGGGACTTCCAGGGCCACCGGGACGCCTAGCTCAACGAGTCCGGGAGGGTGCATCAAAGTGGGACACTATCTGTGGGCACACGCCCTCTAAACACGACCTCCAGGGCCAGCAGGGACTTCCAGGGCCACCGGGACGCCTAGCTCAACGAGTCCGGGAGGGTGCATCAAAGTGGGACACTATCTGTGGGCACACGCCCTCTAAACACGACCTCCAGGGCCAGCAGGGACTTCCAGGGCCACCGGGACGCCTAGCTCAACGAGTCCGGGAGGGTGCATCAAAGTGGGACACTATCTGTGGGCACACGCCCTCTAAACACGACCTCCAGGGCCAGCAGGGACTTCCAGGGCCACCGGGACGCCTAGCTCAACGAGTCCGGGAGGGTGCATCAAAGTGGGACACTATCTGTGGGCACACGCCCTCTAAACACGACCTCCAGGGCCAGCAGGGACTTCCAGGGCCACCGGGACGCCTAGCTCAACGAGTCCGGGAGGGTGCATCAAAGTGGGACACTATCTGTGGGCACACGCCCTCTAAACACGACCTCCAGGGCCAGCAGGGACTTCCAGGGCCACCGGGACGCCTAGCTCAACGAGTCCGGGAGGGTGCATCAAAGTGGGACACTATCTGTGGGCACACGCCCTCTAAACACGACCTCCAGGGCCAGCAGGGACTTCCAGGGCCACCGGGACGCCTAGCTCAACGAGTCCGGGAGGGTGCATCAAAGTGGGACACTATCTGTGGGCACACGCCCTCTAAACACGACCTCCAGGGCCAGCAGGGACTTCCAGGGCCACCGGGACGCCTAGCTCAACGAGTCCGGGAGGGTGCATCAAAGTGGGACACTATCTGTGGGCACACGCCCTCTAAACACGACCTCCAGGGCCAGCAGGGACTTCCAGGGCCACCGGGACGCCTAGCTCAACGAGTCCGGGAGGGTGCATCAAAGTGGGACACTATCTGTGGGCACACGCCCTCTAAACACGACCTCCAGGGCCGGCAGGGACTTCCAGGGCCACCGGGACGCCTAGCTCAACGAGTCCGGGAGGGTGCATCAAAGTGGGACACTATCTGTGGGCACACGCCCTCTAAACACGACCTCCAGGGCCGGCAGGGACTTCCAGGGCCACCGGGACCCCCGGCTCAACGAGTCCGGGACGGGGCATCAAAGTGGGACACTCTCTCTGTCGACGCACGCCCTCTAAACACGACCTCCAGGGCCGGCAGGGACTTCCAGGGCCACCGGGACCCCCGGCTCAACGAGTCCGGGACGGGGCATCAAAGTCGGGCACTGGCTGTGGAATCAACCCCCTAACCCTCTCTAACCCATACTAGGACGTACCTATGTTTTTCGAGCAAGGCCGTTTTTAGGGGGGTTGTGTGAGAATGGTAGATGCACAGAGCCTTGTGCTTATTTCCATTATAACGCGACCCATGGTGGTATGACGAAAATTCGCGTTGGAAAAATGGCAGAGTCTTTTTACCCATGGTTTGTGAGGTAAGAATGGTAAAATGCACAGAGCCTTGTGCTTTTTTCCATTATAACGCGACCCATGGTGGTATGATTCCCATTGACTTTACATTGACCATTGACTTTGCACAGCGCCCGCGATCATTGATCCATACCAAAGACATCCAGGGCTCCAGAGCTCCATGATCCACACCTCTAGACACCCACACACAGACCCCCAGACCCCCAGACCCCCAGAGCTCCAGACATCCAGAGCTCCAGAGCTCCAGAGCTCCAGAGCTCCAGACATCCAGACCTCCAGAGCTCCAGACATCCAGAGCTCCAGAGCTCCAGAGCTCCAGACATCCAGAGCTCCAGAGCTCCAGAGCTCCAGACATCCAGACCTCCAGAGCTCCAGAGCTCCAGAGCTCCAGACATCCAGAGCTCCAGAGCTCCAGAGCTCCAGAGCTCCAGAGCTCCAGGCACACACACACACACACACACACACACACACACACACACACACACACACACACACACACACACACACACACACACACACACACACACACACACACACACACACGGAGCCCCAGACCGGCTCTCCCCTATACTTACCCTAGGCGGGGGACTCACTCCCGGGGCGGACCCCACCACCACACACCCGAGCACCAGCCGAACCAGGGTACCCACTCTTAAGCACTCTCCATCGGGCAAATCACTGCAGTTAGAGAAGCACCACCACAGATCGACCAAGGTACGAGAGAAGTACAATTACCTTTGGCTCATATCAAATACATGTATTGCGTTATTCTTATTCTTATTGTTTTACTGTCGGACGACAAAACACAATATTAAAATAATCATGGCTATTAAAACATATTAAAACCCGGCTTACCATAATATCTGTTGCATAACATTTTGACACCAAAAGTAGCATCGAGGTTGTCTATCTCATCACATCTTCCACCTCTATCACTCATCTGCACTATCTTACATTTGACAGTTATGACAGTTATGGTATTTAATGAACTATTAAAACCAAAATGAAAATGGAAACTGAAATGAGTGAAGCTGAATGGAGTGAAAGAGCGTCCTTGAGCATCTCAAACATTATGTCGGCATTAAAGGCATTGACTCTTCACTGCTCTTCACTACCTCTCAGACAGAACACAATTTGTTGTCTGCAAAGATTCAAAATCGAAGCATTGCAACCTAAGCTTTGGTGTTCCCCAAGGGTCGGTCCTTGGTCCACTGCTCTTTGTAATCTACATGCTCCCCCTTGGCGATATTATTCGCAGCTATGATATTAGCTTTCACTGCTATGCGGACAACACCCAAATCTACATTCCCATTGCATCAAAAGACTCCCCCCAGATCCAACAGATCCAAAAGTTTGAATCCTGCCTGGCTGCAATTAAAAGATGGATGTCCCAAAATTACTTGCAGCTAAATACGGGGAAAACTGAGATGATTATCATCGGCCCGAAGCATAATCAATCACAACTTGATAATGTCACACTCTGCCTTGAGGGCTCCACTATTGCCCAAAGCTCCTGCGTCAAGAATCTTGGTGTTCTGCTTGATCCTATGCTCTCTTTTGATCAGCATGTAAAAAGTATCACCAGAACTGCATTCTTTCATCTCAGAAATATTGCCAAGATTAGACCAATGCTATCCGCTGCGGACGCAGAGACACTCATCCATGCATTTATGTCATCCAGACTGGATTACTGTAATGCAATCTACTACAAAAAGACTCCAGCTTGTACAGAACGCTGCTGCTAGACTTCTAACGAGAACTAGGAAGTTTGGCCACATTACTCCTGTTCTCACTTCCCTCCACTGGCTCCCAATAAATCAGATTTTACCTACAAGTTCCTGCATGGGTCCGCACAATCGCACCTGAAGGACCTTATTGTTCCCTATTGTCCCTTCTCGGGCCGCCTCCGGTCCTCAGGAGCTGGCCTTCATCAATTCCAAAAGTGAATAAAAAATCAGCAGGAAACAGGGCGTTCTCTTATCGAGCACCCTATCTGTGGAACAGTCTGCCACCTGTAATCAGGGAGGCTGACTCTGCTGATATATTTAAGGCTAGACTTTGTGCTGGTAGTAGTGCTAGTGTTGTGCTAGTGTAGCTAGTGCTAGGTAGTGCTACTGCTCGTCGCTACTGCTAGTGCCTAGTGCTCGTGTTACTGCTAGTGCTAGTCCTGGTGCTAATTGCTGGTGCTAGTGTTTTGCTAGTGTGACTGTCTGAGAAGGTATTCTGTGACATTCTGTGAATGTCAGCATATAACAATGTATATTTTATTACATTGATTTATATGTGTATTGCTCCCCTTGATATTTTTTGTATACTGTATATTTTATTTTATTTTATACAGTTTTTTTTTGTTTATTTAACTTTTTTAATATAGTTTTTTGCTTTGAATTTCTATTCTATTTCTATTTCTATTTTGTATTCTTTTATAACTGCTGTCGGCTGTCGGACGTTTTGCACATAACATTTTCACTTACTGCTTATACTTGTGTAAACTGTGAAGTGACAATAAAATACTTGAACTTGAACTTGAACCACCTATTTACCCTTGCCTTTGGCTGCTAGGAGTGCCCCTCAGCTCTAATTAGAGCTAAATCAACACTGTTAGCACTAGCCTACCCTAGCTGCCGATGGGTACTAGGTCTGAGGTATACTTGTATGTTCCCTGCTTACTGTGCTCCATCTAACCATCATGTTGTTTCCATTATCTAGGGTGCTGCTGTGATCATGACTGGACACCTGGCCACCCCACCTGACGGCTACCAGCTTGCTCTCCAGCCAGCACCCCATCATAATATTACTATTTCATTCACTATTTGCATTTTGTCATTTATAATTTGTCATGCTTTGTTACCCCTGTTTTTAAATGCCCGTATGACACCCATTGCACTCCGAACCATCCCTGGAAGGAGGGATCCCCCACTCTGAGTTCCTCCTCGAGATTTCTTCCTTGTTAATTAAGGGAGTCGTTTCTTGCCCCTAGCTTGGGCTAGGGGTGTGTCATAAATCACTTTTGGCCCATAATAATCTGGCCTGTAAAGCCCTTTGGACTGTCTTGTGATTTAGGGCTATACAAATAAAATTGAATTGAATTGAATTGAAGAGAGAGAGAGAGAGAGAGAGAGAGAATCATTTATGAAAAACACATTATTTAGAATTATTTACAGATGAGCATGCAAAACTGCAAAAAAAAAGCCAAATAAGATAAGATAAGATAGAACTTTATTAATCCCGAAGGAAGTTCTTGTGCCAGGTTGCATAGCAATACAATAAAACAATAGAGAAATCAACAGAATAATAAAAATAATCTAACAGATTTATAAATGTACAGTCAAATCAAAAAATATATGGGAATATATAGGCAAGACAAGGTATCCAGGTAAAGGTAAAAAGGTAAAGGTAAATCCAATGCTTATCCACGTAGCAGTACCAGCCCAAGAGTCCATTGTCACGGTCACAGCCATGTGGTGGCCCCCCGGCTTTCACCACCCCCCACAAACAAAGCATCCTGTGTGTGTGTTTGACCAAAACAAATAGAATATTGTTGAGCCAATAGCACGCTCTCCTTGACCTGCTTCAGCCCCTTCTGCCCGGTGACGGCCAGCGCTACGGCCCGCTGCCCTGTACCTGTGAGACGGCCGCACAGCCCAAACACATCACTCCAATCAGCAGCCGCGGGGCAGCGGGCCAGCTGAAAATGCTTGGGCTGATTGCCCGGTGGATATAAAAGCGGGGCGAGGCGGGGAGGCTGCTCAGAGTGTTGTATTGCGTTGTGTTTTCGTCACAGACGACAAAAGAGTGGCTCCCTGATGTCTGAAGCCACTATTTAGGTGAGTGCTTCGAGGCAGCACTCAGCTTTTGTTATTTTGTATCGCCCCCCCCCACCAATTCCTCACAGAAGAAGAAGAGTGTGGCTTTTAGTTTTGTTTCCTGACTAAAGCACCCGGTTTTAAGGTTAAGCCTCAATTTCTATTTCTTATATATCCCACTACTTTCCTGTACCTGCTGCTACTGCGGCACACATGTTTATCTCAGATCAAAAAACATATTATCGCATCGCGTCTTATCTAATACTCTCACCGTCACTTTCCCTTGCCTGTCTCAAATCAATAGCATGGAAGCTAAAGGTAATACGTTATTAGAATAAGTACATCTAGGCATCTTATTCCCTTTGAATCAGCCGTGTGTTTGTGGTGTATCGCCTTTAAGATGAGCAACTTTAAAAACATATATATTTTAATGTATTCATCAGTTTCATCTGACAACACGTTTTAATTGAAGTGAGTGCACATCAGATATGTTCTATTTATACACCAGAGAAAGGCTATGTAATTACAGCCTGCAGTAATTTGATACAAGGCCGTGCACCTTTGAACCCAGTAACGGTGAACCCGAAGCCAATACAAACGTACGGTTTTGAACAGAGGTGTAATCTATGAAGCAATTATTACACATGTAAACAAAATGTTTTAACCTATCGAATAGTTTTACTTTTTGGTTTTTGAGGTTTTTTTATAAACACACAAATACAACATGTTTCTGTTAAAGAGAAGGAATCTGAAACTCAAGACTAAGACATGGAGACTTATCTAGTATTTTGTATTTGTCTCTAATGTCTTCTTTGTATCTTCTATTTGCTGTTTACTATTTACTCATAAACATATAATATAGTAAGAAACAATACAAACAACAAAGAAACAAATGCACGTGCACAAAAATCACAGTTGTAGAGTTGTATCGCTGTTGTAGAGTCTGGTGGCTGGCGGCACAGCAAGCCGCTCCGTTGGGAATGAGCCTGTGGATGCAGGTGCTCCCCATCTGCCATGGCTCATCATGGAGGGAGTGGGAGGGGCTTCCCAGGAGGACCCCTCCCCTCCACCGCTGGCTCCAAGGTTTATTGAGAGTTGGTACGCCAG
>PIJE02000004.1:160525-170525 GCA_002895965.2 Coryphaenoides rupestris
TGTGTGTGTGTGTGTGTGTGTATGTGTGTGTGTGTGTGTGTGTGTGTGTGTGTGTGTGTGTGTGTGTGTGATGATTGATTCATGGCTTTTCTCTCCATCTCTCCTTGCCCTTCGCTCACTATCCTCCTCTTCCTCTCCTTTTTATTTCTCTCATTCTCTCCCTCCTTCTCTGTCTCCTTCTCTCTCTCTCGCTCTCTCTCTCTCTCTCCTTGTCTCGCTCTCTCTCTCTGTGTCTCTCTCTCGCTATGTTTAGCTCTTTCCTCGTGACTAAGCAGCACTCTTAGCTGATTAAGTGTGTTTTCCTGAAATATTGTTCCAGCTCCACTTGAGAAAAACTGGCGGTGAGTGTGTATGTGTGTGTGTGTGTGTGTGTGTGTGTGTGTGTGTGTGTGTGTGTGTGTGTGTGTGTGTGTGTGTGTGTGTGTATGTGTATGTTTGGATGGTATATTTGAGTCTCAGTACATGTTGTTATGTGTTTGTGAAGCATCCTCACTAGTTGCCGCTGTCCCTGACCAGATGAGCTGAGGTGTGTGTTTTCCTGGGGACTGGTGAGAGCGTGACTCACCTTGACAGCAGCACCAGCAGCAGCAGCAGCTGGACGAGGCCATGGAGACAATACACTTCTACACAGGTTCCCTTCTCCAGGAAGAGAGAGAGGAGAAGAAGAAGAAGAAACCAGGAAGTCCGCCAAGACCCAGGATGTAAAAATCACTATGATTTATGATTTGTGCAAACTCAACAACACACACACACACACACACACACACGCACACACACACACGCACACACACACACACACGCACACACACACAGCAATACAGATAGATACAGGCTTCAAAAGCAGATGTAAGGACAAGATCAAGAACGAACGGGCGTGAGAAGCCAAATAACATTCCCTTCACAATCTCCACAGCTGTGCGTTTGATGCCGGCTCAGAAAGACAATAAGTTATGGAACTGAGTGAGCGCATCACACGGTGTGGCCGTCAAACAAGGACCACAGCAAGACACGACAGACCCCACACAGTGCACACAAACCCAGGAAGCACATCTATCACCTGTGTGTGTGTGTGTGTGTCTGTGTGTAGTTAATGCAGGTGTTTCTCGCGACCAATCCCTGAAGGCCGAGACGTTCTGTTATCCACTCCACGCGCAGGAGTCCATGTTCCTGTGCATGTTTACATCAACCGATGCTCTCCAATAACCAAGAACCTCCATCGCACAGGGCCTGACGACTAGGCCATGGCATGCTAACAGCACCTATAACGGTTGCTTAGCAAACAACATCTAATAAGTCCGGGGTGGAAGAGGACACTACAAAGGCATCTGAGAAATCCAAGGTCCAGTCTTGATCTTACGCTTGACCGGCATGCAAAATCATTCAGTCCTCTTTAACATCACAATGTTTCACCCATTTTTCATATTTTCGTTTAAAATGCAGATCTTATGAAACCACTGTGGACATATTTGAAATGGAAAATACAAAAAAATGTAAAACTGGTGGACTATACAATGTAAGCATATCATAATAGTAATTAATAATATCAAATTTCTCTGTTTTCTCTCTCCCCCTTCTCTCTCTCCCCTGTCTGGCCGGCCTGTTCTCGTCTCTGTCTAATCATCTATCTCTAATCTCTCCTCTCTCTCCCTCTCTCTTCCCCCTGTCTCCCTCTGTCTCTCTCTGTCTCTCTCTCTCTCCTTCTCTCTCTCCTCCCACCCCCTCTCCTCTTCTGTCTGTCTCTGCAGGTCTACACCTGCATCTTATCATCATTCTAAATCTGGGAGTGTGACACGCAGCCCTCTGTCCCCTCGTCCTCTACCTCCCCCTCCATCACTCCATCTTTTAACTGCCTTCTCCCTTCCTCCCTCCCCTCAGTTCCTCCCTCCCTCCCTCCATCCCCCCCCCGCTCCCTGGCTTCTAAACGAAAGGGACAGGTGGTGACAAGGTCCTTGGCCAAACTTGCTCTCTGTCTCTCTCTCTGCCTCATTTACTCTGTCTATCTTTCCACCCCTCTCCTTCTCTGCCTGTAATTCCCATTTTCACTTTCTGCATATGGTCTGTCGTGGTCATCTCCCTCTCTCCTCTCTCCCTCTCTCCCTCTCTCCTCTCAAACTCCATCTCTTTGTTGCTCTCTCTCTCTCTCAAACTTTCCTCCTCAGACTCTCCCTTCTCTCACACTCTCTCTCAAACTCTTGTTATCATACTCTCACTCTCTGTCTCTCTATCTCCCACTGCAATGTAAAAGTGTTCAGTTTGAATGAGTTTAGTAAATCAAATATTAGGTCGAGGTAGAAAAATATTCAGGTATTTTTCATATTTATTATTTACCCAGCATTATGTTTACAAGTAGATGGGTGGAATAAAGGTAATGGGAAGAAGTATTTACAAATGGAATTTGGGCCCAACATAACCCGAGGTCAGCAGAAAGCAAAAGGCGGTTTAAAGTTTAAAGCATGAAAGGAAAATGTAGCTGTTCAGCTTTTTGACATATTTACATGGTCCGAATATTTACCTATTCAACAAACTATGCCAAAAATGCCTACTTTACTTTACATATAAATTGAATCCATTTATAACGCTATAGAGCTGAAAAAGGATTTGTCCATTTTGCACCATCCCATAAAAATCCCAAAGAATGAAATCGCATTCCTCCTGCATTTTGTCCCACCCTCCCATCCCATTTCACATGGAAATATTTCATATTATGCAAGTCTGATTCACTCTGAATGCCATTTCACGTGCATAAAACTCAACGACACATACAAACATAAAACACAAAGGAACCTGCGCTGGCATGTGAAACTGGACCTGAACTAGTCAATGCTCAGTAATAAAAAGGTTCAAACCATTTTCTCCTATGATTTGAAAGGAATGGACTCTTCCAGTGAGTCAAATCAATGTGCCTACTCCATGTATTTATATATTATTAACAACATACTTACAATAATAGAACATACCCATCCATGTCTGAACCAAAACAGCATCGACTCAATTTATTGAAATTATGTTTTGGTCAGTCTGTAGAAATGCTGTCCTATACAAAAAAATAATATTATGATATAAATTGGCTGGTGTGTATCCATTACAGATGCTTAATAAGTAAAACAAAAATGGAATCACAGCTATGGTGAGAACTGCAGCCATCGTAAGTCATATAAAAGTACATGAATTATGTAGACTATAATAATGAATTATTAACATGATTGAATAATCTTGACATGCAGGTTTGTCATGTATGATGGCAGCCCTGGAGACTGGTGCTGCGCCCTGAGTCCTGTCTCTACCTGTCTCCTCCTACTCTACACTAATCCATCCATCTGTCCTCCACTTCTCCTCCTCTCCTCCTCTCCTTCCATGGACTTTTGTCCTGATCTCCTCCTCCTCTCCTCGGCTCTGCACTCCAATACTCTCTCCTCCTTTCTTGTCGCCTGTTTCCTCTCCCCACTCTCTCTTGTCTTATTTTTCAACTTGTCAGTTGTTTTTGTGTTTTTTTTGTTTTTTTTTTTTGTTTTTTTTTTTTTTTTTTTTTTTTTTTTATACGACAGACACACACACACACACACACACACACACACACACACACACACACACACACACACACACACACACACACACACACACACACACACACACACACACACACACACACACACACACACACACACGCACACACACACACACACACACACACACACACACACACTCGATCACTGTGTAAAGCATCATGGTTGTCTTGAAAAGCATTGCAATTAATTATATTTAATTATGCAATTAATTATATTTATTATAAATATTATTATCATTATTATTGTTGTTGTTGCTATCTCTCCTCTCCCATCCTCTCCTATCACCTCTCCCTTCTTTCTCTCTCATCCTCTCCTCTCCTCCACTCCTACACTCTCTCCTACTCTCCTCTTCTTCCTTTCTGTCCTCTCGTCCTCTCTTATACTCTCCTGCTCTGTCCTCTCCTCCTCTCCTGCGTTCTCTCCTCTTCTCCTGCATCCTTTCCTCCTCTCGTGTCCTCTCCACCTCTCCTGCATCCTCTCCTCCTCCTCGTGTGTCCTCTCCTCCTCTCCTGTGTCCTCTCCTTCTCTCCTGTGTCCTCTCCTCTTCTCCTGCATCCTCTCCACCTCTCGTGTGTCCTCTCCTCTTCTCCTGCATCCTCTCCACCTCTCGTGTGTCCTCTCCTGCATCCTCTCCTCTTCTCCTGCATCCTCTCCACCTCTCGTGTGTCCTCTCCTCCTCTCCTGCATCCTCTCCTCCTCTCCTGCATCCTCTCCTCCTCTCGTGTGTCCTCTCCTCCTCTCCTGTGTCCTCTCCTCTTCTCCTGCATCCTCTCCTCCTCTCGTGTGTCCTTTCCTCCTCTCCTGTGTCCTCTCCTCCTCTCCTGTGTCCTCTCTTCCTCTCAATTGACCTCTCCTGCTCTCCTCTGCCTCTGATGAGCTGGAAATAGCAAGCCATCCTGGTACTATTAGTAGACTGTTTTTTGCCTACTGCGTGGAAATAGGATTTCGGACAAACTGCATACAACTCTCGCCCCATCATGCATCTCCACACTAGCAGTACGCTAGTTTGGAGATTGGGAAGGTGCCTCTGTGATTGTGTTTGTGGGCGGAGTCTGAGTGCCTGCTATGCAATGATGTCATCTCCTGCACTTGCTTGATCTACTCTCATCCATTGTTGTCAGTCTAGCACTCGGCCACATATTGTAATTCTAGTTTTTACAAACCCTCTGGTGTTTGGGAATTTAACCCAAACACCAATGTACTCTTTGCACCTCAGTGTCATGTCTCAGTATCTGTCTACCCGCCTACCAGTCTGCTTGCTGTTGCAATGGCTCCTGTCGCACACCACCTAAAGCATTTCAGGGGTTCCATCAACACAGAACACAGGAAGTTGATGAACCGGTTTATTGTAGACTTCCTACCACCTATCGACCTGCTCACCTGCCTACTTGTCTACCCGTCCAGTTTAACCTGCCCTTCTGTTCACCTCTGTTCAGTCATTACAGCTGGGCTCTTGTACTTACGTGTCCTGCTTCTGTGTCCTGCACTTCCTTAGCTCTGCCCGTAACACTCTCCCTCTCTCTCTCTCTCCCTCTCTCTCCCTCTCTCTCCCTCTCTCCCTCCCTCTCCCTCTCTCTCTCTCCCTCTCTCTCCCTCTCTCCATCTCTCCCTCTCTCCCTCTCTCTCCCTCTCTCCCTCCCTCCCTCTCCCTCGCTCCCTCTCCCTCGCTCCCTCTCCCTCTCTCCCTCTCTCTCCCTCTCTCCCTCTCTCTCCCTCTCTCTCCCTCTCTCTACCTTGCTCCCTCTCTCTCCCTCTCTCCCTCCCTCTCTCTCCCTCCCTCTCTCTCCCTCCCTCTGTATCCTCCCGCTCCACTATGTGGTGTCAATGACAACGTACAGTGCCCACTGTGGCTTTCTTTGCCGTGTTGATTAGGTTGGATATGCTACTGGCCACAAAGAGAGTATACTCTTAACAACAGCTTATACTCTTGAACGCACCTCTAAATTGTTTTCAAGGCCCTTACCTTCAATCTGAAATCACCGTTTAACTTTTCATTATTTTGCACTTTGCACACTTTTGTATTTGTTTCGACCAATAATGTTGCTCCAGGCATGGATCTGTAAGTTTGTAAATAAACAAAAACAAAAACAAACTAAAACTCCAGCCAGCAGCGGTAAACTGTAAAAAAAAAAAAGTGCCTGTAAAGGTTTCAAATCAACACTGTGTGTAGCCTGGCCCCTGTAGAAACACACTTACTGGATTAAAATCCCCTTTTGAAAGCTTAATCCATTCTCGTCAATGCATTTTCACCTCAGAAGTTCTGTTTTAACATCGTAGGACTGCCAGATCCCGGACTACACTTCTTCAAAACAGCAGCTCAATAGCAAGTCAATTATTCTGTTTTTGCTCTCGGGTTAAGCAAACGTTCACTGGCCTTGGCACTTTGACGTGTGGTGCAGTGGACAGCTATGGTTAACCTGTCTCTGTGTACTTAGCCAATAATAAATCTTGTCACTAAATACAAGCATTACTCTGCACCGCCACTCAAAAACAGCCAAAGCGATATATTTTTGCGATTTATAGATAAAGATGAAGACTAAATACAGAGTACTGGCGTGTACTGCTTAGCCCCGCCAGTGAGAACCCGGCTATTAGCTGGTCACAGCCTAGGACTGCGGCGGGTGTCCGCGGCGCTCCGTACGGTACGTGAGCGCCGGAGGAATGCACCTCATTTCAAGCTCTGCCTCTCTGCCGGGCTGCGGGTTACGATGCAGAGCGGCGCTGGATCTGCAGCCTGCAGCGCCACAGGTAGCAACAGAATCATCAGCCTGACGGACGGGGAGACCAATGGGAGAGAGAAGCTGCTTCAGTCCTCTCCGCACACGTAGTCTCACACTTGCAGATAAGATACTGCATGTCTGGAAATGTACACTCTATCCCCCCAGATAAATACATACCTTTAATAGATACATGAAGATATGGTGTATTGCATGGATATATTTATATATAGACAATATTCTGATTAGCTATAATCCTTTATATAATCCATTTGCCCGTGTGCAACAGTACGGAAACAAGATTTTTTTTGACACAAAATAATAGACTACATCACAAACTCTACGTTACCATAGAAACAGTGATTGCAGCGGTGCAAATAAACAGTTATTGACAAACAACCAACGCTGCCATTGAATCGCCTTCCTGCCAAAGTATAGGGAGCAACTTGTAAGTCTCATTTTGCGATATGCAGATAGCACACAGCTGCTAATCAAAAACCAACACAATGTTTCATTAGCATTTCAATACAATATTACTATTATCAACTGGAATTCATGAATGATAATCAGCTTGTTTAAAACGAGCTAGCGAGCAAGCGTTCTGTTGGGAAGTTGTGTTTATTGTTTCCTTCCTTCCCACCTGGTTTTCACAGTTTGAAGACACACACACAAGCGTGCGCACACACACACACACACACACACACACACACACACAATACAATTAACATGATATGTGCTGTGTCAGTGTGTCCCTGTGTGTGTACATGTGTGTCTGCGCGCGCGTGTGTGTGTGTGTGTGTGTGTGTGTGTGTGTGTGCATGTGTGCGTGTTTGTGTGTTTGTGTGCGCGTGTGTGTGTGTGTATGTGTGTGTCTTTATTTGTTTATTTACGGGGGTCTCCTTCCTACCTGCCCGGGACAAAGGCATTTCAACATTACGTCACATTTTTAACTTCAGCTCACAAAATAATTTTGCTATGACTGCTGTTTTAAATAACCCTCATTTCCACCTGCTGTATGTACCCACGTCTGTCCCAGGGGGGAGATGATGAAATGTTCTATTCACACACACACACACACACACACACACACACACACACACACACACACACACACACACACACACACACACACACACACACACACACACACACACACACACACACGCAGACACACACACAGACAGATGGAATCTTTCAGCATTCATACAACTCAAAATGCATTAAAATAAGCACTCTTCCCTGATGATGCTCATGATGCAGAGCGTAATTCAATAATTATAAAACTAAAAGGTGTGAATGCGAGGATGCATATTTAAGGACACATGGAGGTACGGTTTCATCATCTGCTCAGGTCTGCCTCGGCCGACTTCATGGGAAGTGTGGGCGCCCTGCTCATTACCTGCTGCCAACAACATCCCTACAGGGACGTGTTCCAGAAAGCCGGATTTAAAAGTTAGAGGGTGAATATGTCGAGTCAGAATTCATGAAAACACTCATAAACAGCGTAAACCCAGTTTTGTTATAGCACGGCAGTGTGCTCGCAACCTAATCTGGTACACAGTGGGCAATGGTTTGGACTGTTTGGGTGTATACTGTGTGTGAGATGCACACACAGCACAATGTGTCACACTGGTTCTGTTGCGATCCATAATCGATCACATTTTCAGTGTGTGATTGATGATGTCTGCCATGAATGTGCACTTTGCAGGGTCAGTACATTGGCGGATGGGTGAACCTCATCTGAAATAAAAAAATCGAGATTTGCTGTTCTTGAGCTGAACGTAGCCAAATTGCGCTAACTCAGAACAGACTTTGGGTGAGAGTTTAGAATTTTTCTGACCTGCTTCCTTGAACAGGGCCCTGGGAACCATCTGGGAAGTCGTCCTTTGAAACTGTTTGAAAAAGGACAGGCACTCTAAAAAATGACAATCATATGACAGACTTGTCTATCAAAGCACCCGTATCTACCAGTTAGTGCATCAGAAGAAGGTGATTGGTCCGAACCACTGTGGTTCAGCCACAAGAAGCTAACTTGCCTGACAAGCCTGGCAAGATGGATTCTCGTGTGGATGTGATCTCGCCAATCCTGCTGCCTCACAAGGTAGCTGGTCACTTACTGACCAGTTAAACACTGGGAGCACACACACACACACACACACACACACACACACACACACACATACACACGCACACACACACACACACACACACGCTCACAGAGACACCGAGTTGGGCAGTGTAAATTGCTTGTGACTCAGTAAGTGCAGATTTAAATTGCACACGCGCGCACACACACACACACACACACACACACACACACACACACACACACACACACACACACACACACACACACACACACACACACACACACACACACAGCATGAAATGTCGACCTTTGAGAAGGCCAACAGTAGCCTGGTAGCTATTGGACCTTTAAATACCGCTATATATATATACGTATACACACACACACACTTCACTTCAGCTATATTTATATACACACACACTGCCTATTTATAGTTGAAAGACAAGATTATGCATATGCATGCACACACACGTTAACCAGACACGCACACACACAACAACACAAGGGTGTAATGGAAGTGGCATTTACATAAGGAACACCTAATTAACTGAAAAGGATGACTGCCAGGCAAAGTTAACCGAGCTTTAAGTTTGAAAACGTAGTCAGATTACCAACCCTGTGTGTGTGTGTGTGTGTGTGTGTGTGTGTGTGTGTGTGTGTGTGTGTGTGTGTGTGTGTGTGTGTGTGTGTGTGTGTGCGTGCCTGTGTGTGTGCGTGCGTGCGTGTGTGTGTGTGAATACCTGTCAAGATAAAATTTGTGTTATATAAAACCACAGAAATTCTACATTAAATTGGAAAGAGCAAAGCCATTTGTTTCAATATCCCGTCGTTGACGTCCATTTTGTGTCCTATTCCAAAATAAAACTGGTGCTTGGTCATTTCCATGGAAGGATTCTGCGTCAAAATCCTTCGCGCAGACATAAAAGTGTGGAGACACACACACCTCAGCTTTTGTTTAACCTATATTGACATACTGCATAAAATCCACACACGTCTCACATAATAGTTCAATACTCGATCGGGTTTTTGTGTTGTAACCACACGTTAAATAAAATTCCATTTAGATCGGAATCCTTTATTGTTTCTATCTTACATGCTGAACACATACACACCAGAAACATTGTAATAGAGACATTTTGTGATTGTTTACATCGGTAATCCAGCAAGAAATAAAGTATTTTTGCCGCATGTTTAATGACCCCTGCAGGTTGAAAACAAGACTACAGTTCCACTAGCAACTACAAGAATTTGTTGATAGAATAAAAAAACAGCATCGACAATTCTGTAAATCCGGCATCCAGGGACCTCTTGCAGCGTTCCAAGACCACGGATTGGGAAACACTCATCTGAAGAGTAGAAATTCAATCTGACTGGCTTTCTCATACTGCATATAATATACGACTCTGCTATTACCAAAGATCAATAGCACTTAAACTGCACCGTTGATATTGAAACCTGGGCTGATTTACAAGCAGATACCTCTTAGTTCATTTCAAGCAACAACCCCCCCCCCCCACACACACACACACACACACACACACACACACACACACAGAGGAGAAAGCACAAAAACATAAGAAACACAACCGTTCACATAAACACACACAGCTCACTAACTTGCACACATG
>PIJE02000004.1:175525-259846 GCA_002895965.2 Coryphaenoides rupestris
AGAAGGAGGGGAGGGTGCATGGTTTTTGTGTATTTTCAAAATCTTTCTCTCTCAAATTCTTACCTGCACCTTTAACCCTGTCTTTCTTTCCCTCAGGCACGATGCTGTCTCTGTATAAACCATTTGCCGTGGGGCAATTCATCACTTTTGTCATGAGAAACTGTTTTTATCTTAGAGGAAGCAGTTAACCTCGGATGTGGACATGCACACACATTCTCTTTTGTTGAGAATGCTTATACGGTATTTCTCTCTCTCTCTCTCTCTCTCTCTCTCTCTCTCTCTCTCTCTCTCTCTCTCTCTCTCTCTCTCTCTCTCTCTCTCCATCATGTCCTATGCATGGAAAGGGTAAAACAATACTCATACACATTCATTAATTATGAGAAGAGGTTGTTTTACATGGGTCCCTTTGAAACAACCTGTAGAGCAACTGATGTTACTGATATTGAGCCTACGACCTGGACTAGGCTATTAAAATCATTTTATATAAAGAGTAAAATATGACTTACTACTCATTGTTTAATTATGTATAATTGTATTTTGATAATTATTGTATAAGGCCTATGGCATAATGCCAAGTGGTACTTGTTGTTTAGAATTTTCTCTCCAATGCTCATATTAATATTCTAATTCATATTAATATCACTTATTAATAACTTCTGGTTTATTCTATGAAAGACATAGTTCTATGTATTAAACCTATGTCAATAATACGGTGTTGTTTGTATCACGTTATTATTCTTCGTTGTGCAAGAGATCAAAACCAGCCTGTCCTTAAAAACTACAACACCCATAACAACGATGTGAATTGAACTCCTCTGATTGGTGAGCCGGGGAACCAATCCCTGGCTAGAGACGTGTCCCAGCATCCGGACTGTCCTTCACGATGGCGTCTGTTTGCGCTAAAACAGCCGCAAACCTGCCGGTGATGCTTGTTTTCCTGATCCTGCTGCTATGCGTGTTCCCCGGGGGAGGACAGAAGAAGAAGGAGGTAACGTTAAGCTCTGTTCGGTGTTTTTTGAGCGTGGATAATGTGTGTTATAAGGCAGGTATCCGCCGTATACACTGTCGTGTCTGTATCCGTTGAGATACCGCTTCCCGATGCAGATCTGCTTATTGTCCGAGTTGATTCTTGCTCTATTACCATTGCCACAAACAAACAAAACAACTACAACAACAACAACAGAGTAGCAGTATAGTGCTAATCTAGTCATTAAGGAGGGCGCTGAATTGTGATTTCCTGTGACACCTGCGCTACGGTGATGGTCGTTGCGCATGCGTAGTTGTATTCTACACTTCTCATTTGCATATGCCGTGATATATTGAAACTAAAACACTCCACCTCAGGGATAATGTTGGCCCTGTTACGGATAGATGCAAAGAGTTAAAACGCATGACAACTACCATCATGATCAATACATGCGCGTTGATATACTTGACACACGATGTCACGGATGGTTTCGGAGCATTATTTGGACATGTATACAGCGCATTCAGAATATGTGTCTCAATCGGGGTACTGCAGTTCAAACTGGCTGTTTGCGGTCAGCTCTGTGTGTTGTAAACTAACCAACAGTTTGCAAGGCTGGGGTAGAGATGCATGCCCAAAAGAAAAACCCGCATTTCTGGTCTGAAGGAGAAACACAAATACTTTTAAACATTTTGGATACAGACATGGATATCAACAGGGTTTGGAGATATATATATATTTAGATATATAAAGTCCTCGCCGTAGGACTACGACATGGGGTCGTTTTGTGTTGATCGGAGTATGCACGGCTGCATGTAAACGTGAATGTCATTTCATAACATGTAAACAGCTTTGTAGGAATATTGTCTTTTTTGTGCATGTAGTCACTCAGTTTGTAATGGCCTTTGATCAATACAACAGCCAAGTGACTGAAATAGATGACTAAAACAATAATGTTCATCATTCATGAAAACAGCATGAACGACATTATCATGGCTTTATCGACTTTTGTATAGGATAGAGGATTCAAATAAGCATGGAGTGCATAGTCTATTTTGATGGACACACGAGAAACCCACATTTCTCTGTTGACAGGTTACAGTGGCTCTTTTTTCTTCTCTTGTGTTCTGCTACTGCTGTGGTTTAAGATGAGACAGGGGGATTAGTACATCGACAACACCTGCCACTAGGGTTGCTGTCTGTCTCACTAGTATGGGGTGTGCCACTGGCACCTTTTGTCCGGTGCATGCATAGTGGCACGGCTGTGCGGCTATGGTGTTGTGTGAATACACGGTGTATATCCATGTTCCTATTCAATAGGAAAGGCACAAATTGGGTTCCATTTAGCCTATAGCTTTACTATATATTACGGAATGGTTTTTTTTTGGTTGAATTTGGCACATTTACGGTACGTACTGATGAGCGGGTCCTGTGATTGGATGTGATCTCACATGATTTTGCATATGGTTTGTTTGAATAGCCTATTTTAAAACAACTTGGTTAGAGTCCAGGGCCTTGCAATTTACTCAATTCTTTACTTTCTAGTTGTGAATCATCCTGGGTTTAGTAATATGACACTATTGGTCTGCCCAATCAATTTAAATCATGATGTTGGCCTCTACAATTAGGACTACCTAGCCATGAAAGGTTACAATGAATGCATTAAAAAAGTATATTAAAAAAATCTAACTTCTGATTTTAATTATAGGCTTAATCACAATATTGGACAAAATGATTGCAATGATGATGTTTCTCATAATGGTGCTCGTAAAACGAGGTATATGACGCGAGTAAACCAGGGAACGATGGCTGGGCTGAGCCCTCCTATGGGAGCTAGGCAATGTTTTTGTGGTCCTGAAGGAATTAAGATACAATTGTTTTCTCTTTATTGTTTACCTGCTCAGCATGGGTAACCAAATAAAGTTAAATTGTCTGCTGTTGGACCAAATGTGGTCAAAAGTACTTTTCCGTATCACGTCCTCTTTAAATATGTGCATCTATGTGCATGATTTGCCAAAAATCAGAAGGTGGCATGTGATTCTGAGGCTCAGTAGCACCTCAAGTCCATTTGGTAGCCACACGCCAGCGCATTCTGATCTTTCTGCCTGATATTTAATGGCTGATTTATGGCTGAAATCCATATTGCTGTGGAGATGATTCAGCAGCTGAGTTCCTCATGCTCTCTATTATCACTTACGCAGCACACTGTGTTATCAGGACATTCTCTGAGTGCAAAACTCGTTTCAGTATTTTAGTGTTGTTCACTAATGTTCCACTTTTTCCTCAATCATGTGAATTGATCTGAGCCGCTGTAAGGACTCCTGTGTGAAGCCCTCATCCATCTCACATCTAGTGTGACACGCCTCCTTAGTGGATGGCTAAAACCATGCGCCTTTTTGTGAAAAGTAACTCTGGATCTATCTAATATCGAGTGAGACACGCCTCCTTAGTGGATGGCTAAAACCACAAGGCTTTTGTGAACAGCAACCTTGGGAGATCATGCAAGTCTATGGCCCAGTTTACCCAAGATAAATGTCTTGATTCTACAACAGTGTATGAATCTCGATTTGTATCTAGATTTGAAAACTTCTCTGTTTACACGAAGGGCACAACCATCTCAGCCTGTTTTAGATGTAGCCTAGCAGTTTACCAGAAATCCTCGTTTGATATACTCGCACAGGTTTCAGCAGTGTTTCCCATACAGGCCGCAGTGCCAGTGCAGTCCACAGTGTCAGTGCAAAGACTTTTGTGTCTGGTTGGAATGGGATCATTTGTGGCCCCGGTAACATTAGGCTTTTGAGTGTCCAGATTCTGAGGCTGTGAGTCACAACTGGCCCTTGCGAGATTCCCCCATCATGATCATGATGCAGCCCATGCCAGCTGATGTGGATGGATGTCTCCATGTTATAATGCCTGGGCCTGCATATTGGCTACTAGCAAGCGGCACTGGAGAGAGGAAGAACACACACATGCACGCACACATGCACGCCCGCACACGGCAGCGATATTGGGTGGTTATAATGTGAGCAATGGGCTCTCCCTGTCTCAAGCCTCAGGCTAAGGCTGAGCGGATGAGGATGGAGGTCTCATTTAGCTAGAAATGGACGAAATGGTGAAGCAGCATTTTGTATTCCGGTCCCTTATCTAGTCTGTGTGCCTGTGTCTGTCCTTCTGTGGTGACAGTATTGCCCCCTGTTATTTCATACATCTGTTTTAATGGACGTGTGATTAAGCCGCTGACCTTTTTATAGTTTTATTTTCTGTACCTGGAGGAGGAATGTGTGGCTGACGGATGGAAGCAAAGGAATAGACGGAGGTGGCGTTGCTGACCGGGCGACTTGTGGATAACAGGGAGATAATGGTAGGGAGGGGAAAAAATGAAACAAAAAGTAATTTGGAGCACCCTATCCTCCCACCACCAGCCTCATTCTCCTGTCTGCCCACAGGGAGCAGGGGAAATATTCACGGACAGGGGAGAGGAATATTTATATCTCTGTGTTGCCTGTCTGCGGTTCTGTCACCTGATCTCTGCCGGATGTTCTCTCCCAGACTGTCTGCAGCGTCCACAAAGACCCACTGTAAGCACTTCCTCAGACCCTCCGGGATCATGGGGGAGAGAAGACCAGAGGGTTAAAGGAAGCACAAAAGAGAGGAAGAGCGAGGGACAAGCACAGATGAAGACAAGTGGTGTAAGAAAGAAAGGGGGATGAGAGAGAGAGAGAGAGAGAGAGAGAGAGAGAGAGAGAGAGAGAGAGAGAGAGAGAGAGAGAGAGAGAGAGAGAGAGAGAGAGAGAGAGAGAGAGAGAGAGAGAGAGAGAGAGAGAGAGAGTGAGTGTTTTTCTCTTCTCTCTCTCCTCTCTCTTCTCCTTCTCTCTCTCTCTCTCCTCTCTCTCTCTCTCTCTCTCTCTCTCTCTCTCTCTCTCTCTCTTCTCTCTTCTCTCTCTCTCTTCTCTCTCTCACTCTCTCTCTCTCTCTCTCTCCTCTCTTCTCTCTCTCTCCTCTCTCTCTCTCTCTCTCTCTCTCTTCTGTCTCTCTCTCTCTCCCTCCTCTGTCTCTCTCTCTGCTGCTCTTTGCTTCTATCTGTCTGTCTCTCTCTCTATGCTAACAGGAAAAATAACATACATCCAAAAGCCCATTTGTAATTTCATGACTTTTGCGAGGAAATTGGTCGTTGTTGCCAATGTCAATCAAACTCTTGTGGGATGGGTATTCCGGGCCACCCTTACTACTCAGGCAACAGAATCCACAGCGTGCCAGGCTGGAGCAAGACCTCCGCTCTCCAGTGTAGAGACTAAACCGGGCACAGGAGGAGGCGTCAAACAATAGTGCTTACACAGTGTTTAACCACACAAAGCCTGGCTGCAACAGCCAGCGATAAGCAACTCCAGATGAAGGAGAAAGGGCCCTAAAGCCGGCTTAAACTGCTCACCCTGCTATAGGCACAATAGACTACACTCGAGATTGTTTACGGTGTGAGAGCGTCAGTCTAGCGAGAAAGCAAAGATGAAGAGCGGACCCAACAACAACTCAAAGCGCAAAAACACGGACCAGGCTTATATTCCATGATATCCATCGCGCATGGAAAGATACTCGAGCCCCATCCTCCTTTGTTAATTTGTCTCTCTCTCTCTCTGTGTCTCTCAATCTCTCTCTCTCTCTCTCTCTCTCTCCTAACTCCCATCCAGGGAGTGGCCCCAGCGATGGATCAGAATAAAGCCTGGCTCGTGTTTTTCGCCCGCCTGCCTCTGCAACACTGACTCTCACACCGTAAACAACCAGACAGGCCTCCAGGGCATAGCCTTAGCCCCCCCTCGCTGGCTGTTGCAGCCAGGCTTTGTGTGGTTAAACACTGTGTAAGCACTATTGTTTGACGCCTCCTCCTGTGCCCGGTTTAGTCTCTACACTGGAGAGCGGAGGTCTTGCTCCAGCCTGGCACGCTGTGGATTCTGTTGCCTGAGTAGTAAGGGTGGCCCGGAATACCCGTCCCACAAGAGTTTGATTGACATTGGCAACAACGACCAATTTCCTCGCAAAAGTCATGAAATTACAAATGGGCTTTTGGATGTATGTTATTTTTCCTGTTGGCATAGCCTAAGTGCATGCTGTCTGCATCAGAAGTGTTCACATGGCTGTTGGGTGCGTTGTGTTGGGGCTACTTCAGTGGCTCTTCACATGGTTATAGCCCAGCTTGTCAGACCTGCGGCCGCCGTGTCACTGGCATTACATCGCTCTGCAATGCACTAAGGTGAACCTTTAGTGCTGCTATGTACGTAAAGTCCCTCGCTGTTTGGCTGGGAAACTCTTATTTTCAGGCAGTGGCCACAAACGAATGTTTTGGAGTGACTGATGGTTTGAAAGCTGCTGGTTGCTAAGTGTGTGTGTGTGCATTTGCTTATGCTGTGGTCAATAATATGCTATTGCTCATCAGCTTTTCAAGAAACATTAGGCTATAAAATATAGCTACAACATTATAAAAGTAGGACAAGGAAACTAGTTGGCAATTATGTATCTTGTAGATACATAGAATAGCCTGCTGCTTGTTCATTCCAATACAGTACAGCCGTTGCACCTGAACAATAACAAACACATCAAGATTCAAGAAGTTTAATCGTCACATACAGGATATGCAGTGAACTGAAAATGATCTGTCTTGTGAGCATATTGCCTAGAATAGATAGAATCAATTAGACGTATAGTGCGTGCGTGTGTGTGTGTGTGTGTGTGTGTGAGATGGCAGGCGGTGTGGTTGCTATAGGTACTGTGCTGTGTGTGTGTGATCAATGTTATCAAATGCCACCATCGGGCATGGCAGCGTACAATGGAGTGAGAATGACGGCGCGTCTTTCTGCAGGAGGGTTTTGTGTCGGGACATAATACCAGCCCGAGGCCTCACCAATTACAGGTTGTAAGGATATACAGAGTCACTGAAGGGGGGCTAAATGTGTGCCATATGGCCACATTAACTCACGCAGCGTTTTGTTGAGAAAAAGTTGGGAACATTTTTCATTTCATTGTTTCTTTTTTTTTCATTTTCAGAATCCCCATTAGCTGGAAACGCTGCAGTCAGCTCCTCTTCCCGCAGTTCACATATAACCCATAAGACAATAACACCATTAAAGACACACGGCTAATTAAATGAAAACGATGCGGGCTGCGACATAATAAAATAAACAATACAATATAACAAATTAAAAGATATGAACATGGCTTATTCTATCGATCACATGACATGACAAAAAGAGCACACACAACCGCGGCGTGTTCATCTGTCTGAATTGACTGAAAATGTGATTTATTCTTGCACTCTTACACACTGACAGAAACTCCTACAACTAACTTCATGGACGGCAAGTCGCACCCCATTTACTCCCGTCCCGACATGTGAACTGGTAGTGAGCGTTCTAGCTCCTGTATATCTCTCTCTCTCGCTCTCTCTCTCTCTCTCGTGATACTACTATCTGTCTCTGTCCGTCCCTCATGCTGCAGTCATTGTTGAGATGAGCAACTGACTGATAATGTTGTGGGCTGGGGAGCTGCGCCCACAGAACGACTACAGGCCTCTCCCATATAAAATGTTAACGTAAAGGATGTCGTAAACGTATGGAGCCTACTCCTCTCTTGAAGAACATGGCAACTAGGGCTGCACGATATGAGAACATGCAATATGCACTAACGTTGAATATTGCGATGGTAAATATTGAAGTGATCACAGTTTGAATGTTTGTTGTGTCAACCAAATGTATTGAACACTGTTTAAATACCTTTTAAACAGTAGCAACATATTTTTCTAAATTAAGCAGGTAAGAAAAAGTGTGTCCCCCCGCCCATCAACAATCCCTCACGTTTTGTAGTTAGAAACATTGCATATTCACGCTCTGCATTACATCGATCTGACACGAAGACACGATCACCGGTATAGCTGCCCAGGAGATGGACGCCAGGCGTCAATATTTCTACACAATAGGGGAATTACATAGGGGGAGTACCCAGCTAAACTAGCCTAGCCTAAAATGCAGTTAAACCGGATATGTCTGACGTTTCAAAATGTCCCCATTGGATATGGCATTAAAATCGATGTTTAGAAGTGTTTCCCGCTAGCTCTGCAACAGTAAAAAGCCAGTAGAAAAGCGTGTGGGCATGGCAGCTGTGGTTTGACTGTAACGCAGATAGACTGTATAACATTGGTGGAAAACTATCGCAGACTTTTTCTGTGAACCGACAAAATGAGTACACAAGGTAATCCCACAATAAAAAAGCACTCAAAAAATGGCACTCAACATTTGCTGGCAGATTTGGCAACTAGGCCTACTGAGCCAAAAAAAATGTATTACAGAAAATGTCTAATTATAATTCCATACAACTATTTAAGATATCTAAACAATGTAATTCTGCATATTTCAATTAATAACCGATCAACACCCCCACCAAAATTGTACATTCCGCCCAGCACACCGGCAACATCCCTTCAAATTAAAGACGCAAAGGTAGCGCCCAGCACTCGACAAGGAGTAAGTGTTTGTTGATCAGTAAACTAGCAGTGGGACAGTGTATGGGATATGTAATGGCATTATGTACACAGGGCGCAGCTACATAAAATAGGCACACAGTCAAAAGCAGGATTAATAAGAGTTTATATCACTCTTACAATAAGAACAGCAATGTTTGAGAGGCAGAAATGCATTGGCAGCTGGGCTAATGTTATCAGCTTTCCACCCCTTCCTGACATTTCTGCTTCAAATCGAAAGTCATGCGTTGGACGTTACTTATGTTAAACTTAATTTAAAAGGGGGAAATCATAACAATCTAGCAAGTGTAAAAAATGTCTGTGTTGATATTTTGTTTCTCACCAGCTGCCAAGAAGTGCTGCATTATCATCATCTAGTCTGTCCAGGTGAAGTATTGCCCCTGGTGTTTGTGTTTTGTGTTTGGATGAGCCGGTGCATCGGCAGCATCCAAATGCTGACACAGCGTCGGCACCCCGTCTCTGCCACGTACCGCTTCACGTCACGGCTGGCTGCAGAGATGTGAACGGTCAATTTCGAAACGGCTTATAATGGCTAATCACACACAACCTGGTGGTAAAATAGGGTCCCTTTGAACACAGTTTGTTTGGTTGTATAGTGCATGTTATCTAGCAGCTGTGTGTCAATCCTAAGAAACTTTTAGTTCTCTGTCATTCTTGATACAGCATGCCTGGATAAAATGGACTAATTTGCTCCAAAAAACCATCCATTACTGCATGCAGGAAATTGAATCCTGCATGTAGAGCTGGATTCTCTTGCGGACTTCCTGCAGCGTTTATCTACATTCCATTGGCCAAAACGGTTCTCTGGCCCTACAGCATAGGTTGCCATTGCGTACAATGTCCAAGCAGGTAGAAGATAGTGCTGTGCATGAGGCACAGAAACTGCTTCAATGTAAAGCAATTTAAACCCGATTTAAAATGGTCTGGGTTAAAAAATAGGGTTGTTGTTTTTTTGTGCGCCTTGAGAAGCAGCCGTCCAAAAGTGCAGCTCACAAACTGTGGCTTTTCTCAGCCCCTCTAGAGCTGATTAGGTTTTTTTTAAGTCTCTCTCCTATTAGCCCTCGTCATCTGAATTATTGATGCGCCTTTGTCAAGGCTGTTGTTTTTTTTCTTTCTTCCCAAGTGACTGATAGCTTGTGTTGTAAGTAATTTTTCACTTCTCTCTTTACCCTCCCTCGTCATCACCTCTTTTTCCTTTTATTTCCCCCCCCCTCTTCTGTCCTTCTTTGACACCATGGTAACTAATTTCTTCCCGCAGCGATGGCATCTTTCACTGTTTATCCATCTCCACCTCTTCTCCTCCCTGTTCCCTCCCACACACTTCCACACCACCATGTTTACATGAGACCGTGAGTGTGAGTGATGGCTGTGTTTCAGTATAGTGTAATTCAATTGACTGCATCTCCCAATGAATTTGCTGTATTCTGGACTATTGGTTCTGTGTTCCTCTTATGAATTAGGCATATATGAATTGGCCTTTCAAAGAAGTTTCATAGTGGGGTTAATTGATGAACACATTAATTGATTAATTTACCTTGCATCTCCAATGCTAGGTAATGTATTGTTAAAACACAATAGCTGTTGGTCGGTAATCTGACGATTTTCACGGTGCATTGACTACATCTCTTATCCATTGAAAATGCAAGAGTTAACTTTCTATCTTAACCTATTCATCTTGCCCGTATCTGGGCAATGCCCCCTCCCCCCAAATGCAAAGACATCGTAAGGCATTTAAACGGGTGAGATCACGTGACACAGCCCTAGAATGATTAGAGTCTAAAGTTTTACTTTATCATAACCAGTCGTTGCCTAAATGAAACACAATTCCAATCCAAAACTAACTAGTAAGCACAACAAGAGTTATGTATTTCATACATAGTGCACTGTATGCATCTACCATAGCGATTTATTGACATTAACATTTAGGGCATTTGGCAGACACATTTATCCAAAGGGACTTACAAATAAGCCTCCATTTGTTGAAGGAGACAGCAATATATCACTGTGGTACATAAAGATAAGAATAGAAAAGGTTTCAAGCATTCGTAATTGCAAGGTTAATAGAACAAGTTTCAAAATTGCTGTGTTTCCTGCATAATAGCTGGATAAGAGCAGAAGTACCATTCTGAGTGCATTACCAACATCTGAGAACATACAATTTACTTCAATTTAGTTTGTCTTGCTCTCTTCACAAACAGTATGAAAGCTGAGGCCCCACTGATAAAATACACATTTTAGCTTGACAACCAAAAGTGATGTCTTAGTTGTGTTTGTGTTCCATAAACTAATCATAAACTGATTATCCAGTGTCTATGTATGTGACATTTTAAGTGTCTTGCAGAAAATAGGTTGGTTTCCATTAGGCCTAGGACTAATTCATTATATTGGTTCTCTCCTTTTGATTGAGGGGTCATGCGTCATCACCGACCAATGGGTGCTTGAGACATTGGCATGCGTAACTCATGGAGTCTCTGTCTCTTCACATTCACGATTGTGCAAGTTAAGCTTAGGACGTTCACTGGCCATTTTTAATCGATTTTTACTGGGGTTTTTGGTCGTGGCACATACTAGCCAAAAGAAAGTAGTACACCTTTGAGGAGGCATTTGCGACTATCACTGAAGATAGCTGGAGTGCTTGTGTTTCTTTAGATTGGGTCTGGAGGATGAGACCTGGGTTATGATGATGACCATCTTCTGGCACCTACAGAAAAGTAATCTTGATTGTTTTCTTTACATATTTATTCAGTGTCTTAAATATCCCCTCATCAATAAATGAAGGAGCCTACTCGATCAATTTATCCTACCTTGTATTTTCAAATGCCATAGATGGCATTATCTTTATTATATTATCAAATTTGTGTTCAGGAGATGCTATAATATTTAAGTTTCTGATCAGCGTTATTATTTGTCCCCATAGTGTTCTATTTTGACATTCTCGATTCCGTCCTATTCATTATTTTGTATCCAGTGAGGATGATAAAGGGGATGAGCCATAAACATCCAGTGGACCTCTGCATCCTCAGCCTCCAAATCCTCCACCACAACCAGGCCGCTCCACCACATGCTGTCGCTCCGTTCCACTGCCCCATTCAGAGCCTCTGCTTCCTCAGCTGTGATCCAGTCGATGCGTGTCTACCTCTCTTCCACAACCACCGTCTTCATCTGACTTGAGCCAACCAACACAAAGGCCACAAGCTGAAAGAGAAGACAAAGCCACGCCTGGTTGGATGCAACCAAGAAAGTTCAAGGTGGGGCCGCAAGAGTGAGAGAGGAGGAAGAAGACGTGGCATAGCAGAGGGGAGAAGGGCAAACGGCCAAAGCCAATCAGGTTCCCGGGCCCCACGTCGAACAACACTATGCCAGGCCCACGGTCTCCCCTTCAACCTTTTTCAGTTTTTCTTCAGTATTTGTCTGCTCAATAATTGACAACTCAGCGCTAATACTGTAAAGAGATTGCAGTCAAGTCTGACATTTATTTGGAAAGCACTGACAGTGTTTTTTTATATCTTCCTGGCCATTTTGATCTTCTCACGCTTGGTGTCTTTTTATGAAAGGGGGAACTACTGGAGGAATGAGTGGCCATATCATTTATGGTTCCCTGCAGGACACCATGAAATTGCTCATGGGATCAATCATGCAACCAAAATTTAAGTTCAAGTACAACTGCCGATTCAAGTGCCTTTTCAAGCCCAACCAAAACATATCTATCAATGAACGGATGGTGGCCTCCAAGGCCAATTTTGTCCTTGGAGGCATATGAGGCAATATATGAAAGCCAAGCCTACGAAGTGGGGGGTATAAACTTGTTTTGCTTGCTGACCCTTCAACAGCCTACAAGTACACATGGAATGTCTTTGTGCATGAAGGAAGGAAAGTGTGTTCCCCTCAGGCCAGGCTCTGAGCTCCACCTCTGATAGACCTGCTGCCATGCCCTCTGCTCAGTGGAGACTACACTCTTTGTGGACAATTGCTATTCCTGGCCTCTTCGAGGAACGACTGGGTAGGAATACAAGTGCTTGCAGGATTATTTCCAGAAACCAAATTGGTTTTCCTCAAAAGGAATAATCTGCCCAAAAATAACAATGGGGAGCTGTGCGGTGGATTTGTAAGAACACTACTTGTGAAGTGAATGGACACTCCAGAAGTCATGTGCTCAACGGTACACCAAGGACTTAGTGGACAGACTGTCTCACGGCAGAGCTTCAAGCAGGTTGCACACCAGCGCTGCGTGGTAAAAAGGACGATACCATCGTCAGAAGAATACATTTTAGGTCTTGTTCTGTGTTTAATATATAAAATCTCATATTAATCTTATTTGACGGAGAAAAAAACTTTCAATTCAAAGGGATTTTGGTAAATGAGCGATTCAATTCATTATAGACATTATAAACTTTGAAAAGACATCTTGTATTTCCCACACACGTGAAATGTGTTTTCACTCTTCACATCCAATAATGGCTATATGATCTGTAAAGCCTCCGTTAAAGAAGCCATGATCAATAGGATTATATTTACTTCTGATCAGCACTTATCTATCTTACCTTTCTTTAGGCCTAACTGAATTTGAATTACTCACTCAGAACGGATTGATTCATGACAACATTAAAAAAAAAAAAATCACTGATCATAGTTATCACGTCTCTTGACACACAATATTACATATGATTAGATGTAAACTTCCACAGCTAGACAAAGTGTTCAGCCCCCTACCTACCAGTTGAGCTGCTGTGACGTGGAACACTTCGCGATATGAGAGCCGAAATATATATCAATCGAGTTTGGTTCTTTTATTGAGGACTGGATGTGAAAACACCCAAAGACACTCGGCTTTGAATGTATGGGGGAGCTCAGATGATCATAAAACTCAAAAAGGTACTTTGTACAAACTTTCAATGAAATTGTTCCAAGAGCATACAAAGAAACACTAGATTATGGATGACGGATCGTCAGATCATTTTTTTACTATATAGGCTACAGTATATACCCAGCCTGTCATCATAATTATTGATAATACATGAGGCATAAACTATGCAGGGACAGATGCACTGATGGAATACTACTGATCACATACCTTATGTTTACATTTGTAAATGTATTTATTTGGTTTGTTTTTAAAAGCAATTAAAAGCACTACTTCACTTCTGTAAATTGTCTTTTTATTACCAAAAAACAGTTAATACTCAGAGGGAAAAAATGTATTCAACTGACTACTTATTTCTGACGCTGAACACCAAGCGCAGCAATGATAAAATAATGGCAGAAAGCCCTAATATAGGACACCGTTATGTTTAGCATTGACACAAATTACTGCTATAATCATACGTTTTAATTGGCCCAGAAAGTCTCATGACGAAAATACAAGTGCAGTCGGTTTGCATAAATTAATCCGGTTTAAGCTCGCACACCAGATCGTACCAGTAAAAACTATAAACCGCCCAACTGGGTAGCAGTCTCTGGGTAGCTTCCTCCTCCCCCCCCCCAAGCATGTCTACCACTAGCAACACAGTAGCTCTGAGAGCACAGCAGGAAGCTGAGAGGGAACTCAGCAACTCCCCTTCTGGCTCTGGATGCAGACAATAATACCATTCCCCTGGATTGGTGGTCAATTGGTCAATGAAAATTACTTGACAAGATGGATTTCCCAGACCAAATGCAAAGAGGAGCGGAGATTCCCTGATTGATCACTGGAAATGAGGCCGGAGCTTTAAATGTATCAAACAGCACAGTCAAGAAATAGATATTCTCACATTTTACTTGCCAGTAAATCTGACAGATGGCCATGGAATATATTTTTTTACATATTACACTTAAATGATAGCGCTTAAATCATAGGCTATTTATATGAAGATTAGCTGTTAGCTACAGCACGTTAAAAATAGCCTTACAGCAATTGCATTAGCCTTGCATATTAACCAAGGGTTACACAAAATAATCATTCCAATAATTGAGAGAACTAATGCTTCACACACAGCCATATTTCATGTTGGTTCTAATGAGAGATCTACAACTTAAAACATTGATGGAAGCCCTGCAATGGCAATCTTATTTTTTTAGACGGGTTGGACACGTTTCTTCTATATTCCCACCTCATAAGTGATCTTCGGTGGGGAATGAATTGGACAATCCATGGTCCAACTCTAGCTGTGTCAACTCTAAACTGAAACGCAGTGACAATGGAGTTGGCTAGATTTCTTTATTGCAGAGCACTTATTGCATGTTCCCAAGCTTGTGTGTTTTAGTATACATACAAAAAACACTAATCACAGAAAGGCAGGCATTACACACACACACACACACACCCTCTTGCACTGGTGCTAATTGTTCTTTCGGTAGTGCTGTTCTGTTAAACTGAATTGTGGCGCACTTGTGTTATAGTCGATTACATGCCTAACATTTGCCATAATTAAGCCTGTGTGTGTTTTAAGCTCTCCGAGGTGTTAACACGCCCTCAGTCAGTGGAGCAGAAACGGCAAGTTTAATAAGAGAGCATCATAAAAAATAACACACACACACACACACACACACACACATACTCTCTAAAATAACTTTTATTGTTGGGAGTGCTTCTATGTGTATGTGTGCCTGCACGTCTTTGTTTGTGTAGGTGTTCCCGTCTTCTGCCTGATAAGAAGTCAGCTATCCTTTCCTTAGAAAAAAAAATCTGTGAAACTGTCATGGTTCACGGGACACACACAAACAGACGATGTCCTCCTGATATTAGCTGTCAGTGAGGGGCGGGACGGTGGGAGGGGGGGATGGATGGTGGAGGTAAAAACAATGGCGGGGGGAGGATAAATAGAGACAGGAGAGGAAGCGAAGGGATGAGTGTTATTGCCGCCACTCCTCTGTGCTCATGGCGTGACACTGACAGCCCACACTCTACTCCAATCCACCGCTAACAACTTTCACAGCGGAGGAGGCGATGTGCGTAAATAATGGTGGCATGATAACCAGCACAAGGTCAGTGGTGTCGGACGTGTGGCTGCAAGGCTGGGCGATAGGGAAATGAACGTCTATTATTACGATAATCACGGGAAAGGTTACGACTTGAACTCATAAGCAAACAGTTTGTTTTATGAACTACCATATCAGATACGGCCATTACGGCTTGAATTATGATAGAAAAGTATGTTTGCGGGCTAAACTCGTTTGTCGCTCGTTTGAATGTCACATTTTGTTATTTGAGGGCATATTTTCTGATAAAACAATTAGTCGATGTCTTGATTCATGATGACACATACAAATGTAATGAAATAAGCGAAATGTGTTGAAATAATCCTACCATCTCTCTTGCTATGTAAGAGGTTAGTGTGATCGGTGATTCCCAGTAGATCCTTTTTAGTCCACATTTTAACGAATTTGTTAACTATTCGTCATCAAAATAATGTTCATTTCAATTAATTATAACAGTTTAATCATGCTCTATGGCAGAAATACTTGGCAACCTCTTGTCGCAATACCCCATTCGTCAAAATAACTCACCAATAATGCACCTCTACTTGCGTTATCCTCTTTGTATCGTCATGCTTTTTGGCACAAAAACCAACGTGTGTCATGTATGAGCAACCTTCTGTCAATAAACTCTGAAGGATGGCCCAAGCTGTGGGAAACCACATACATAGAATAATTGTCCCCATCTGTTATATGTATTGATATTTAATGTTGACAGCAGTCAGCACGACAAGCACGTGAACATAGGTTGCTTTTAATAACATGATGGGATGCAGTTGGTTCGTTTTCGATGCCAACTTTCTCCCAAAGACTGAAAGATTACTTTTAGTTGTCAAACAAGGAAACAACCCCACAAACTAATGTCTCCAACACATGGATAGGATAGTTATAATTTAATTTAATGACAGGACAGAGCATAATCGTCACTATGCTATATGGCGAACAATTTAAAAAAAAAAAATAAAAATTTCCCTTTTAGTTTATTAGTTACATGCCTAATGTAAAAGAACCATACCGAGGACAAATTAAACAACTCAATCAGATTGGAATGGACTGCATGCCAATTTGGGTGGTAGAGGACAGGTTAATGTGAAACGGACTGCATTGATTGACGTTTCCTCTCTGCACGTCCAGAGCGACTAGAACAGCTGTGTGAGGCAGATCAATCTCGTTCATACATCCGTGGTCATTATTCTTCATCAAATTAAAACTGGTATTTAAATGAACTAATGAAAATACCAACTGACGGGTAGTTCGATTTTAATGAAGTCAAGACCAACTGATTGTGAAATGCAGCACACCTGACATGACAGCAGTGACTGGATGGGGTGCAGAGCGCTGCTGAGAATAGTGAACCAGATTCAATTAAATTATTATCAATTATTAGATGTTTTGGCAAACTATCATACAACTGTTTAGTGTTGGTTAATTAGGCCTATTAAGAGCAGGGTCTAATTCTTATAGGTGTATGTGTATTTCCAGGTGACGAATGCGCAAGCCCAGGTGACGAATTGTTATTTTAAACATCGGTATTGGCCAAGGATTTCACAATCTGTGCATCCCTTGTTATTTTATAATTACATTTAAGTACATTTATTTGATAATACAACAGAGGGCATGTGGGCAGGGTAGGGAGTTTACAGAAGTGTGAGGGAGGGAATAGAGGGGATTGAGATGGAGGGGAGACTGTAGAAAAGTTGGGAGGGCTGGAGGTGTGAACGATGGGTGGAGGGGAGGATGCACGGGTTGGAGGCACAGACCTTTTGGATTGTTGTAGAATTTGTGATTTTTATGGGTGGATGTTTATTCTATGTTTTGTATGTTCAATAAAAGTGTATATTCCTACATCTTGAGACCTCATATGTAAGCTAGATGGACATTTCCACTGCTCATTACTGTGCATTACATCCTCCTGGCAGGGGTTGTTTTGTATGCTGCTACAACTCAATCCTAGGGGGAACACTGGTTATAATTCATGAGCTATAGCCTACTGCAGAAATAAATGCATCAGTTGTACACTTATTTTATGGTGCATTGTGGGTATTAAGTAGTGCACTATACAGGAACAATTGCCATGCAAAATAAAGATTTTGCATGGCCGAATCTCATTCGTCAGGTCAGACCCATCGTCGACTAATCGGTGAACCATACATCAACATTTTGGGTGACCTTTTGCGTTGTTTAAATACTTGAACATAATCAATTGGCTTTCAGGGTTATCTACAGCTAAAGCCGAGGCACAATATGAAGACAATGGACCTCATTCTGGAACATTTTCTTAAGTGTCTTCTTAAATGTCTTCTTACGAACTTCGTAAGAACAACCCTAAGAAATATCCCCGCCGGATTCATGAACGCGGGGAAATGTGTTCTTAAACCGCCAAAGTGTTCTCAGCTGCGGTCCCCCGAATGAGGAATGCCACGTGGGTGCAGTCAATTGCGCCGATGGTGTTGGGCAGACCAGCAATGGCATTGAATCCTCTCATGACTGGGATCTGTTGTTGTGCAGTATATGGGAATTGTATGTATTGTGTGGCCAGTGGTATGATTCCATCCACGACTCGATGGAGGGCGCGGCTGATGGATGGCTGCGATATGCCCACCCTGTCTCCTAGCTCCCTCTGGAATGTCCCAGTGGCTAAAAAGCCCAAGGTGGACAGTACCTGGACGTGTGGTGGCACAGGGTTTGAGCGTCTGGTCCGGCTCCTCAGTGCTGGCTCCAGGGTGTTGCACAGCTCCATTAGGACAGGTCTTGGGAGCCTGAAGCGTCCCACTAAGTATTCATCACTCTCTGCAAATAGGTCCGCATGGTCGCGGTACTGGCGCTCCCTCCTCAGCGCACGATCAGCGATAGCTTCCAGCAGCAGTAGATGAGCCATATTGTGTGTGTAGGCCTAGGGTGCAGACTTGGCCCTTTAAATAGCTGGATTGATCACTGATTATTGGATGGAATGGTTCAATTTACATAATTGATGTTCAAGTCCATGTGCAAGGTCAAGGTTTTATTTGTCACATGCAACATCATACCAGTAAGATGAGCAGTGGAATGTTTCTCCACTGGCTCTTACAATGTACACACTAAGCAAGGTAAAGAAAATAGAACCAACAATGAAAAATAACAATAGAGAACAAGACGGCTGAGAGCAGATTCAATTGTACAGTTGAGTTAAATACATGAGGAGGCTACTTGTGGATCTTGATAGGCCCTATGTATATGATGTATATGATGTATAGTATGTATATTATGTAGGCCCATATGATATATTTTATTGATGGATATTCACATGTTCATTCACAGAATGTAGATGTGTCAATTCTATTCCCCTATGGCTATATCCACGCGATTGAGTTTAGTGCTTATTTATTTGTTCACTGCCATTTGCAGTGTTCGTGTCGTGCTTTTATTTATTTTAGGACATCACGATGCCTCATAGAATCATGACTATGCATGTGAAACGTAATTGTTAATGATACAAATATTCTCGTATTTATTATTATTATAATTATTTAAATCCGAGGATGTCTGTAGAATTGATGTGAACGCAATCACCAATGATTCCTCACAAATTCAGCCCTTAAGAACATGGGCACACTCCAAATAGGTCGCTACGACTGCTTTTCCGCGTTCTTAAATCCTGTTCTTAGCTAAGAACCAATCCCAGATAAGAAACCATTCAGGAATGCCAGAATTGAACCGGGAACTTCGTAAGTGGAGTTAAGAAGAAATTTCTTCTTAACTTTTTCTTAACTGCGTTCCAGAATGAGGTCCAATGTTTTAAAATTATTTGACAAAAAATGTAGGCTACTATTAGCCGACTATACTATGATACAGGCTATTATAATATACTGTATATAGGTCTAATACATCTATGAAATCAAACAGTGGCTGTTCTCTGTGGAGACAGAGCTCCGTTCTATTTCATTACGCACAGTATTCACATCCGATCATGACAAAACCCACCCATAATCTCTTTATTATGGGTGGGTATGTATAAGCATTTCACTGATGAAAAGTAAAATAGCTTGCATGTGAATGATGCGTTTCAGTTTCTATAGATCAAATGCAGCACCATTTACAGCAAAAATGCACTACAGAGTACCGAGAGGATCATTTTCACCAGCACGAGTGGTATGATATGAAAGCTGCTGTTGAAGTGGTTTGCGTTTATCTTTGTTGGGATTGTCTTAAATGGTTTTGATATGCTGCTAAACTTTTCCTGACATGTGTGTAACCTACGGCACAAACAGCCTTGAATGTGCTGCTCTACTTGGCTAGTGCCACTGCCATAACACAAAGGCGTCATCAAACAAACAGGATATTTATTGAAAGCAACACATTGCAAATTGCACACTGAAGACAATCAATCCCTCACCCCCACAAACAAACATTAGGCCTATATAATGTATGGGCTTTTCCTTCTAGAAGCCAAGCAATGCTGTGGTATAACTCATTTAGTTATACCAATGGAATGTCCAGCTGTTACACACAAACAATATTCCCCATATAACAATATACAACCATTTGACTATTAAATATGACGTTGACTTAACGTCTTTCTATCGAAGATAAGCGTCATCGAAGATTCAAGGTCACCCCTACACACACACACACACACACACACGCACACACACACATTGGATTGAAGCCGTACCCAGGTAGTCAAATTGCTTAATATAATTTGGTGTCTGGCCGAGTGTCTTTTGTTTTGGTGATTCAGTCTCCATTTCTCATTGTACGACTTAGCTTCGCTATCATGGCTATTTCACTCTTTTGTATTCGTTTGTCTCGTCTCAAGTTTTGTTTGTCTCTCTCTCCCTGTCTCTCCAACAACACTCTTGTTGTTCTTCTCTTCTGTGCCTTCCTTTTTTTCATCTACATTTCTCTGTTCTCCAGTCACTACCAGACGCTGCATTTTTTTTCACGATTTAACCTTTTTGAAAATGGCGTAATTTCTTTGAGTTGACAATGATGGAAGGCAGTACTGCTCTTCCAACTGTGAAGGACATGAACAAGATTCCCCATTAGAAATGTCACAGAGATACTTTCACATTCAGCAATCAATTTCATTGTCTCGTGTTTGTTTTGTCGATTAAGTGCATATGCCTGTGTTTTTTAATAATCTATTTTTTAGTTTTATATGTAGATTTACTTTATCCATCATAGTAATGTATAGATAAGTAATCACTTGTTCATCAGTTTTAAATGTTGGTATATTTCTGTATATGATTCCGCAATAGTTTCCGTAGACTATTTTGATCATATAAATAGAAAATCAAGTGGGTATTACTTGTCAACATATATATTCACTCACCTGCCCAATCAGGACAAGTATTTAAACTTTTTCACCAGAGATGACACTGTTGCTGATATTGGATTTCTAATGCTCCTTGGTTACCCTTACATGCAGTGAGGCCTTGCCTATTCATCTGCACTGCTAATGAAGCTCAATTTGCATCTCGCACTCGTGGCAGCTCTGTCATTTTGGAGCACGTCGATGAACAGTGTGACTTGCGTGTGAAATGTCTTTTAATGAGGAGTTACATTTGTGCCGAAGGGAGTCGAGCGCATCAGAAGCCCATGTGCCGGTTCGATCCATACCGGTTCTTCCCCGGGCTGCAGCACCTGCTGTTAATAGAATATTTACCAGCTCATCAAACTTGGACCAGGGTGTCGTGCCTTGCACCGTCAGTGATGGAGTACATCAGGACTCCTTCACCACCTTTTCCATCCATTTCAACTGAGCCCTGTAGTTTTACAGCGAGAGAGAGAGTGGGGGGTATAGTACACCAAGACAGAGGTATACTTTACTCTGTACTATCTGTCTCCGCTAGAACCAACCTACTGCTGAGAGGAACTGGGCAGCATTCTGGACAGCTGAACAATTAATCACATTATATATCAGTGTTTCCGCTGGTAACATTTCTGCGTGGTAGCCCGCCACACCAAAATATTTACCGCCATGGCAAAAAAAAAGTAAATCCAACCAATTCATGATCTTTTTCCACTACAGATCTAGTACCCCTTTTATACCCCCTCCATGTAGCAGGACATTACAGCGACACTGCTATTTAGCTGGCTGTTTGTCACAGCAAGGAGACAAAAAGAAACATACAATTGCCTCAACTATTTACACATTTAACACGAGTTTAAGTTACGTGGCGAATATGCAGGATTTTCGATAAGATGGTGGTGGTGAAATTGATGTAAGATTGAACACTCAACCTCATGGCATCAGCTCCGTCCATTCAATTCTAATTACTTGATAATCATGCGTAATATATAGTGAATGGCAGTTTGCGGATGAGGGGAACATAATATATTAGATGTGTGTGTGTCTCGATGTGCATTTGGAGCGATCTTTAATACATCGATATTTTTGAGACGTTAGTGGTTGTTTGTTCATAACTTGAATAAATGAACCGTCATGTTATCAAAAGCAACCTACAGCAGGTCCGCAGTGCAAGTAAACATTGGCTTGTGGCGCCGACTATCAAGATTAAATAATCAAAACATTTGACATTTAGCGAGAATTATTGTATGTAACCAATAAGAGGACTGTTGAGATACGTACATAGGCTATTTATATAGGCTATGTACCTCTGCGATTATTATGTGTTCATTTTTTGAGCGGGTCAGTGTTTCCCTTAGGATTGAGTTGTAGCAGCGGGGGGTGAAGCGCGTGTACGGAAATGCATGTGCTGACATTTTTTTTTGCGTGCATGCAAAATGAAGCCCTGCCAGGAGGTTGCCGTGTCCGCCGGCACAGTAATGACCAGTGGAAATGTCCATCTAGCTTACATATGAGGTCTCAAGATGTAGGAATATACAATTTTATTGACATCCACCGATAAAAAATCACAAATTCTACAACAACCCAAAAGGTCTGTGCCTCCAACCCACGCATCCTCCAACTCAATCCCCTCTATTCCCTCCCCCCCACTTCTTTAAGCTCCCTACCCTTCCCTCATGCCCTGTTTTATGATCAAATTCACTTACTTAAATGTCATGGTAAAATAACTAGGGATGCACCGATTGTAAAATTCTTGGCCGATACTGATGTTTAAAATAACTATTTGGCCGATAGCCAAAACCGATAAACCGATTTTTGTTTGTTTATTATATCTTTGTTGTAATTTATTCCCCTTTGGTGCCAGGGAAACAAAAAAAAAACGTGATTAAAAACTTTTTTACTAAAATAATATATCAGCACTACAACTGATGTAGGGATGGGCTGTGATTCTTGAACATTCGAATAGGCTTTTTATTATGAAAAATTGAATAATTTTTGCAACTACCATCCTGCTTCTTTCCCCCTGGCCCGCAGGGGGCAGTACTGCTGTACTTGTTTTCTATGTTCTATGTACACACATCGAAAGTTTAACCAGTCCGTTGTACATTCTACCTTGTACTGTTGCAGAGCGATTCAAGACAGTTTAAAACGTAAGACATAACTGGCTAGTTTAGGGCAGGGTACTTAGTAATTGGCCTATTGTGTAGAAATATTGACCAAACAATAGGGAGGAGTGCTGCTGCCTGATGGCTTCGCTCAGAAGCCCCGTCACCTGGGCAGGTAGACACCACTAGCCAATCGCGACTCACCGGTGAACGCGTCTTTAGTTTACCACGCCAGACCGATGTCATTCGGAGCGTGAATATCTTTTGAATATCCAATACCTTTCTCAGTAAAAACATTCCAACTAACAACGTGATAGCCGAGTTGTGAGACTGAGGTGTGAAAGTGAGTGGGTGTCTCTCTCTTGCCTGGCTCACGCGGGGGTATAGTAGTATCAATCAGCTGTGATTGATTTGATTGATTTTGATTTTCAGCTTTTGAGAAATTTGGAACTGGGTCCTTACAGAACCTGGTCTCGATAACCAAAAGCATTTAGCCAGTGTAAAATTGACGCGACACAACGGATAAACATCGGTAAATATCACCTTATTTGCGAATAAGCCGTTAACGGTCAACAAGGCGAATATCGATATCGATACCGATGTCGACCGATACATACATCCCTAAAAATAACATTATGACGGCGTTTATGATGAATCCTTTCCTACCGCTAGCGAACATATCTCTCTGCTGCATGTGGAACACAGATATGTTTCCTTGTGTATCCTAAATGGTTGTGTTTGCTGCTGTAACGTTACTGCGCGATACTCACGTGAAGTTGCGCAAAATAATATAGTTTCTCTCCTTTTTTTTCTCTTCTCCTTTCAGTCGCCGCAGTCATATCGCCGCTGCTAGGTGTGTATATATATGGGAAACGCCGTTATTTATTTTAGAATAGTTTAATCAACATTAACACGTTATTTTGACAACCCCAGTTTGGGGAGGATTGGTCTTCATCGGGGTTGAGGTGAACTGTGATGTGGTTTCGACTCGGCTGTGATTAGGCCTCTTAACGAGACACAGCTGTTCATTTCTACAGCTTATCCAGAGGTCTTAACAGCGTTAACTTGTTTCATTTTTATATTAATTCATATCATTCTTATCTACCTCATTGACATTAGCTTGGTGGTCATGGTGGTACAAGTACACTAGTTTTAGTTTTTTCTTCCAAAATGAATGGTTAAAACTGGGAGACTTCTCTGTACCAAGAATAGTGACAATTGGGGCTGGCCCGAATACGTAAGTTGAAGCTTTAAATATTTGTTAGGTTTTCTGAACGAATATTAGAAAATTATGAGGGACATTTTTTTTTACCACAATATTTTAATAACGGAAAAAGTAAAACTCCAATATCAGGATTGCTGCGTTGTCACTTTCGGATCCACTCATCGAGCATTTCCGATTCTGTTCCGGCAGAGCTTCAATGTAGCCTCACATTTTAACCTAACAACGAGACACACAGCTTCCATAGTATGAGTAGGCCTTGTTTCAATGGATAAGTTGGACTTGTTTTCAATATCCCTAGTTAGGTTTCAGTTTTCTTTCAGGCGAGGATCCCAAAGATTTAGAACCCTTTATATTAGAACCCTTTATATTATCAATAAAAAAAACGAATCATCTTTAACCGTTATTGGCGTTCCATTCTGAAACTGTAGTGGTGAAATAGGTCTGTTAATGAACGCCAGAATTCTATTACATTATATCCAGCACATCTAGCCTCTAAAGAACCATTAGATAAAATAAGCCTATAGCAGGTTGAGTGTGTCAGTACACAGATCACCCCATCCATCTTCACCAACTTCAATAGTGTGCAGTGCTCATTTGTGTGTGTTCATTCACATTTCAATTCCTCGTTGAATGGGTCAGGGATTCATCAAGCTACTCATTTATTATTTTGTGCATTCATGCACATTCCATTGCGAGGCAAGTGGTCAGCTGGTCTCAGGTCTGCTGATGCTCCGTTATCCTACCTCAGCCATGCTTCCACATGGCTGTTCAAAGCAAAATAGAAGCTGAAATTACAGCAGGAGTATGGCTTTCAAATAGCACAAGCAATATTTACATATGAATTAGCAGCGCACAGTACAGCGGGCTCCCAGTTGTGAAAGCTGCTCTGAAGCTTAGTCTATAAACAGAGCACACATAGACTCCATCTGAACATAACACTCTGCCTCCTGCCTACTATTTCAGTAGTGTGCCAGTGTTTTATTTATATTTATAAGTGTTTTTTTCAGTAAATACTTTTGTACTTTTAACACAATTAGTTATTTTGATGACTGCTTTTAGTTCTACTTTAGTAGGCCTACTTGTTTTTTGTAACAATACATTTACTTGTGTACAGTTTTTCGCTACTCTCCCCACCTCTGGTGCTGACACAGCAAATGTGCTGGCCTGATATTAAAGGCAACATAACCACCTTTCTTTTCATTTTTTCTTCTGAAAAGCTACTATTGTTCTGTGCGTCAAGTAGGTCAGAGGCTGGCTTTGGCACTCGACTCAGCAAATAATAATTCTGTCCTACAATACTAAATGGGATTTGGCCAAGAACTGTATGAATACATATTTGCTAGTTGGCTTCCAGAGGCTAATTGGCTAATTACGTTTCCATCATTGGGATGCCACACTGGACTCTGTGCTGCTTACCTCTAGTGATGAAAGTCATCACTAACAACACTACTAAATGGACAAGGTCTGAATGCAAGAGAGGGAAAAAACGGGCAGGAGAAATAATGAGCATATAGACTGATACAGGTTGAGGGTTTAAGTCCATGGTGTCTTCACCCAAAGCTTTTGGTTCTACCAACAGCGTCCTCCATCTTGTTTTGCTTCACTAGAGTTATTCATTCATTCTGTGACTGGATGTGCTTTGACAGGTTGGCATCCTTGTTATTTCTTCTGTGGTTCTGCTAGAAGTGGATATGAATCTGTTTATTGATTTATATTACAGCTGAATTATATGGTAAAGAAAACTCATATTGCGGTTATTTTTGACAGATTGCGACATGGTTCACATGGTTCAATTTTAATATTCACTGAAAAATAACGAGCATGATTTGGCATTTGTTGTGGTCTGTACCAAACAGTTTTGTAGGCCAGGGCATTTCTGCAACACTGGATATTGCATTTGGCCATATTGCGATTATATAATTTTAGATTTATATATATTTTCAAAATATGCAGCTTTGCACACCCCGTGAGATCTCTGGTGCCCGCATTAGTGGGAATGACGGGGCTAGTCTATTAATCGATTAGTGCATCGGCAGCTGAGGCCAGGGCTCTAAATTAACTTTTTTACTTGGTAGCACTGGTGCTCCCAACTTCAAAAAGTTAGGAGCACCAGCAAAAATGTAGGAGCACCCACCAAAATTAGCTTTCTTAGATTAGATTTCTTTTTATTGATGATAAATGACAATATAACAGTATGGTTTACAAGTAACATAAAACGGTGAAAGTAAAAACGCATGGTAGGCCACCACTGGGGATTTACGCAATATCCTGGGGCCAGGATTTAAAATGTGGTCTCCTGGCTCTCTGTTCCTCTTCCATCCATCTCTTCACTGAGACCGAGGCATCGAACGTCTCCAGAGGAGGACCCTCTACACTGATTCTAATCAGATCTTCAACTGTGTTGGGGTTTAATGCAGATCTGATGTCCGACTTGATGCACTTCTGTGTGGAAAACCCCTTCTCACACTGTGCCGAGGACACAGGAAGGACCAACATGATCCGTACCAGATGAAGGATGTTCTGAAGCCAAAATAATTGAAATATCATTATCAGGGTAGAAGTTTTCAGTGGCAGCATAACATAATACAATAATTGTACCAGTCTAAAATACATTGATCATCAAACTAATTTTAAACATTATATTGCATATAGCAGGGGTCACCAACCTTTTTGAACCTGAAAGGTACTGAGTAGTACGAATTACGAAAAATGTCCTGAATAACAAGGTTGCACAGATCACCTTTTAATAATAATAATATATGTGAAGAGACTGTCTGATCACGTCAATGTTAATTATTCCTCACAATAATTATTAACAATGATTTCCACAACAATGATGGTAGGAAACAGATATATTAAAACATGCAACAAACAACTGTTATATCTTCAAATCATGTCTCGTTTGTACTAACCACTACCATTGTAACATTTTTGAACAAATCGTGAACTCTGTCCAATGTTTATACAAATTATCAGTTATGTAAGATAAAAAAAATCAACTTTTTAATGAATCTTATTACATTAGTACTCATCACCAAATCTGTAGCATTTTTAACAAATCATAACATCTGTTACACTTTTTGAAAAAAAAATTGTCTGTTAGTGGGAAGCCTGGCATTGCATTTTCTTCACCAATGTACTGTAATCTGGTGTATAATTTGACACTGCAACTCTGAGTCTTGTAGATGTGCATCAGTAAGCCGTGTTCTGTGTTTGTTCTTAATGAAGTTCATGTTAGAAAAGGCTGATTCACAGAGATAGGTTGAACCAAAAAGGCAGGCAACTTTCATAGCTGCTGTGCATACACTTTTGTACTTTTCTGTGTCTACAAGGTACCAAAAGTTTGGTGCAGACTGATGGGTTTTGAGGTGGTCATTTTGCAACGTTACGATTTCAATCTCCACCTGTCCAGCATCCAAGTTGAACATAGCACTTAGTTGCTCAGCAGTGCATGTCGTCTCTACTTGCATGAAAGGATTTGAAATGAATGACACACATGGCTCAAGTTGATCAAAGTCACAAAACCTGTTCTCAAACTCTTGCCTTAGTCTGTTTATGACTTGAGTGTACTTTTCTACAGCTTTGTCAAAATCCACAGATGCAGAAGCATTGTCATTCAACACTGACTGTACGGAGGGAAAGTGCAGCACTTTTTTTCTCTGTAAATGCACAGAAAAAAGGTTCATCTTAGCTCTAAATGCGTTTACAGCACTTATCATGTCAGCGACAATCTTTACCCTTGCCTTGCAGCTCACAGTTCAAATGGTTCAGTTTCTCAGTGATGTCCGTTAAAAAATGCAGGTCAAGTATCCACTCAGTGTCCTCGAGCAGCGAAACGTCTTCCCCTTTCGATTGCATGAACTGTTTGATTTCGCCCAAAAGTGACAAAAAACGCTGCAAAATTCGTCCCCTACTGAGCCATCGGATTTCTGTGTGTAGTAACAGGTCACTATATTCAGCTCCTCCAATAGCACCTTAAATGTCCTGTGTTGTTTGGTTTTGGAGCGGATGCCATTTATGATCTTCACGACAGGAGTCATCACATGATCAAAGCCGGCTACTTTTTGCACATAGCGCCTGCTGATGAATGATGCAGTGGTAATGTAGAAATGTTGGGAAGTCTGGGTCACCTTTGCATTGCGCAATGAAGCCTGCATGGCGGCCCGTCATGGCAGGAGCCCCGTCTGTTGTCACCGACACCAGCTTTTCTAATGGTACTTTTTCCTCCACGAAGAACCTCTTCACCGTATTGTAGATGTCAATTCTCCTCGTTGTTGTCTTCAGGGGCAGAAGTGTCAGGACTTCTTTTGTAGAGAAATCATCAAACACCATTCGGATAAACATCAGCTGATCTATATGGTGTTGTCCACAGACTCGTCGCACTGGATGCTAAACCACCTGCACTTAACCAGATCTCGGTCCAGCTGTGTATATGTTTTATCACTGGGTGACAAGCTGTTGACTTTTTTTATTTCACTTTTTTTCTTAATTCTTGTTTTATTTTTTTTATTTAGAGCATGCCTTGCGGGCGACTTGCGGGGTCCCTGCGGGCGACCAGGTGCCCACGGGCACCGTGTTTGCTACCTCTGGCATATAGCCTATCTTTAAATCCGAGCAATAGGGTTCCTTCATCAGAAGAATTTCCCATAACCCCTTGTAGCTCTTGTCTTTGAAGGACCTGAACACCAGGGTTTTCAAAGCCTGGAACTCCTCCTCAGCCAGGGCACAGTCACAGCCATTCCTTATTGAAATACAATCCAACTGTAACTGGTTGGTTTTTATATACACAGAAAAATTCAGAAGTCTATATTTTGATTAACCGTGACTGTTACCTTTCCAGTACAACCTGAAAATGGTCCAACAAGAAGTGAACCTCCACAGCTCCATAATCAACCAACTCCTCCACTGTCTCTGGCCAAGTGTCATGGTTGAACACCTGGAAACACTGGACCGCTTTGGTTGCTGCTGTGTCTGTTCCATGTTCCTCCCGACCTAAATAAGCAGTAAAAATTGTTTCTACAAATAGTTATTCTCTTTAGTTTTTGCTTTTTATGAATAAAATAGGTGCAAACTTAGCAGTGGAATAAAAGTTTAGTAAATGGCCTGTAGTTTTGTAATGATAGTCAATGTTCTTTCGGTGCAGGTTATCAAAAGTATGTATTGAGATATGTGACATATTATGTTAAGCATCTTGATCATAACATATTAAGTAGGCTGCTGAACCGGACACGGAGGTGTTTAACTGTTGCAGCAACAGTAGTGTCTATCTGCTTCTGCAGTCTGGGAGCAGTCTGACTGATTGGTCCATCCTCAGCCATATTCCCTGCCTCTCCTTTCCTCAAAGCAACTCCCTTGACAATTGAGAATGAACAGAGTACATTACAGTACAGTACATCAAATGAATGAACTGATTCTAACTTTGCCTAACTTTAATTGAATGCTTTTGCATGAAAAAGGATGTACCCGATACTTAAATTCAGGCCGTATTCCCTCCTCCTGCCCTTGCTCCCCCTCCTGCTCTTGCTCCCTAGCACCTCTCTGCCTTTTCATGGCTGCATGGAAGGAAGCCAGCCTGCCACCATGACATGGCCTCACAGCCATTGCCTCAATGGTGAGGATGAGGTTTTCCAAGCTGCTGACTGCCTGTTAATGTGATCTCTCTGCTGCATGTGGAACACAGATGTGTTTCCTTGTGTATCCTAAATGGTTGTGTTTGCTGCTGTAACGTTACTGCGCGATACTCACGTGAAGTTGCGCAAAATAATATAGTTTCTCTCCTTTTCTTTCTCTTCTCCTTTCAGTCGCCGCAGTCATATCGCCGCTGCTAGGTGTATATATATGGGAAACGGCGTTATTTATTTTAGAATAGTTTAATCAACATTAACACGTTATTTTGACAACCCCAGTTTGGGGAGGATTGGTCTTCATCGGGGTTGAGGTGAACTGTGATGTGGTTTCGACTCGGCTGTGATTAGGCCTCTTAACGAGACACAGCTGTTCATTAGCTTGGTGGTCATGGTGGTACAAGTACACTAGTTTTAGTTTTTTCTTCCAAAATGAATGGTTAAAACTGGGAGACTTCTCTGTACCTCTTGAAGACTATGAGGAAGGGAAATAAATTGTTGTAAAATAGCGCTGCACTTTCAAGAATAGTGACAATTGGGGCTGGCCCGAATACGTAAGTTGAAGCTTTAAATATTTGTTAGGTTTTCTGAACGAATATTAGAAAATTATGAGGGAAATTTTTTTTTACCACAATATTTTAATAACGGAAAAAGTAAAACTCTAATATCAGGATTGCTGCGTTGTCACTTTCGGATCCACTCATCGAGCATTTCCGATTCTGTTCCGGTAGAGCTTCAATGTAGCCTCACATTTTAACCTAACAACGAGACACACAGCTTCCATAGTATGAGTAGGCCTTGTTTCAATGGATAAGTTGGACTTGTTTTCAATATCCCTAGTTAGGTTTCAGTTTTCTTTCAGGCGAGGATCCCAAAGATTTAGAACCCTTTATATTAGAACCCTTTATATTATCAATAAAAAAAAACGAATCATCTTTAACCGTTATTGGCATTCCATTCTGAAACTGTAGTGGTGAAATAGGTCTGTTAATGAACGCCAGAATTCTATTACATTATATCCAGCACATCTAGCCTCTAAAGAACCATTAGATAAAATAAGCCTATAGCAGGTTGAGTGTGTCAGTACACAGATCACCCCATCCATCTTCACCAACTTCAATAGTGTGCAGTGCTTCATTTGTGTGTGTTCATTCACATTTCAATTCCTCGTTGAATGGGTCAGGGATTCATCAAGCTACTCATTTATTATTTTGTGCATTCATGCATCATTGCGGGCAAGTGGTCAGCTGGTCTCAGGTCTGCTGATGCTCCGTTATCCTACCTCAGCCATGCTTCCACATGGCTGTTCAAAGCAAAATAGAAGCTGAAATTACAGCAGGAGTATGGCTTTCAAATAGCACAAGCAATATTTACATATGAATTAGCAGCGCACAGTACAGCGGGCTCCCAGTTGTGAAAGCTGCTCTGAAGCTTAGTCTATAAACAGAGCACACATAGACTCCATCTGAACATAACACTCTGCCTCCTGCCTACTATTTCAGTAGTGTGCCAGTGTTTTATTTATATTTATAAGTGTTTTTTTCAGTAAATACTTTTGTACTTTTAACACAATTAGTTATTTTGATGACTGCTTTTAGTTCTACTTTAGTAGGCCTACTTGTTTTTGTAACAATACATTTACTTGTGTACAGTTTTTCGCTACTCTCCCCACCTCTGGTGCTGACACAGCAAATGTGCTGCCTGATATTAAAGGCAACATAACCACCTTTCTTTTCATTTTTTCTTCTGAAAAGCTACTATTGTTCTGTGCGTCAAGTAGGTCAGAGGCTGGCTTTGGCACTCGACTCAGCAAATAATAATTCTGTCCTACAATACTAAATGGGATTTGGCCAAGAACTGTATGAATACATATTTGCTAGTTGGCTTCCAGAGGCTAATTGGCTAATTACGTTTCCATCATTGGGATGCCACACTGGACTCTGTGCTGCTACCTCTAGTGATGAAAGTCATCACTAACAACACTACTAAATGGACAAGGTCTGAATGCAAGAGAGGGAAAAAACGGGCAGGAGAAATAATGAGCATATAGACTGATACAGGTTGAGGGTTTAAGTCCATGGTGTCTTCACCCAAAGCTTTTGGTTCTACCAACAGCGTCCTCCATCTTGTTTTGCTTCACTAGAGTTATTCATTCATTCTGTGACTGGATGTGCTTTGACAGGTTGGCATCCTTGTTATTTCTTCTGTGGTTCTGCTAGAAGTGGATATGAATCTGTTTATTGATTTATATTACAGCTGAATTATATGGTAAAGAAAAATCATATTGCGGTTATTTTTGACAGATTGCGACATGGTTCACTATTAGTTGGAATTATCAACTTTTCCCCACAATTTTAATATTCACTGAAAAATAACGAGCATGATTTGGCATTTGTTGTGGTCTGTACCAAACAGTTTTGTAGGCCAGGGCATTTCTGCAACACTGGATATTGCATTTGGCCATATTGCGATTATATAATTTTAGATTTATATATATTTTCAAAATATGCAGCTTTGCACACCCCGTGAGATCTCTGGTGCCCGCATTAGTGGGAATGACGGGGCTAGTCTATTAATCGATTAGTGCATCGGCAGCTGAGGGCAGGGCTCTAAATTAACTTTTTACTTGTAGCACTGGTGCTCCCAACTTCAAAAAGTTAGGAGCACCAGCAAAAATGTAGGAGCACCCACCAAAATTAGCTTTCTTAGATTAGATTTCTTTTTATTGATGATAAATGACAATATAACAGTATGGTTTACAAGTAACATAAAACGGTGAAAGTAAAAACGCATGGTAGGCCACCACTGGGGATTTACGCAATATCCTGGGGCCAGGATTTAAAATGTGGTCTCCTGGCTCTCTGTTCCTCTTCCATCCATCTCTTCACTGAGACCGAGGCATCGAACGTCTCCAGAGGAGGACCCTCTACACTGATTCTAATCAGATCTTCAACTGTGTTGGGGTTTAATGCAGATCTGATGTCCGACTTGATGCACTTCTGTGTGGAAAACCCCTTCTCACACTGTGCCGAGGACACAGGAAGGACCAACATGATCCTTACCAGATGAAGGATGTTCTGAAGCCAAAATAATTGAAATATCATTATCAGGGTAGAAGTTTTCAGTGGCAGCATAACATAATACAATAATTGTAACAGTCTAAAATACACTGTTAGTGGGAAGCCTGGCATTGCATTTTCTTCACCAATGTACTGTAATCTGGTGTATAATTTGACACTGCAACTCTGAGTCTTGTAGATGTGCATCAGTAAGGCGTGTTCTGTGTTTGTTCTTAATGAAGTTCATGTTAGAAAAGGCTGATTCACAGAGATAGGTTGAACAAAAAAGGCAGGCAACTTTCAGAGCTGCTGTGCATACACTTTTGTACTTTTCTGTGTCTACAAGGTACCAAAAGTTTGGTGCAGACTGATGGGTTTTGAGGTGGTCATTTTGCAACGTTACGATTTCAATCTCCACCTGTCCAGCATCCAAGTTGAACATAGCACTTAGTTGCTCAGCAGTGCATGTCGTCTCTACTTGCATGAAAGGATTTGAAATGAATGACACACATGGCTCAAGTTGATCAAAGTCACAAAACCTGTTCTCAAACTCTTGCCTTAGTCTGTTTATGACTTGAGTGTACTTTTCTACAGCTTTGTCAAAATCCACAGATGCAGAAGCATTGTCATTCAACACTGACTGTACGGAGGGAAAGTGCAGCACTTTTTTTCTCTGTAAATGCACAGAAAAAAGGTTCATCTTAGCTCTAAATGCGTTTACAGCACTTATCATGTCAGCGACAGTCTTACCCTTGCCTTGCAGCTCACAGTTCAAATGGTTCAGTTTCTCAGTGATGTCCGTTAAAAATGCAAGGTCAAGTATCCACTCAGTGTCCTCGAGCAGCGAAACGTCTTCCCCTTTCGATTGCATGAACTGTTTGATTTCGCCCAAAAGTGACAAAAAACGCTGCAAAATTCGTCCCCTACTGAGCCATCGGATTTCTGTGTGTAGTAACAGGTCACTATATTCAGCTCCTCCAATAGCACCTTAAATGTCCTGTGTTGTTTGGTTTTGGAGCGGATGCCATTTATGATCTTCACGACAGGAGTCATCACATGATCAAAGCCGGCTACTTTTTGCACATAGCGCCTGCTGATGAATGATGCAGTGGTAATGTAGAAATGTTGGGAAGTCTGGGTCACCTTTGCATTGCGCAATGAAGCCTGCATGGCGGCCCGTCATGGCAGGAGCCCCCGTCTGTTGTCACCGACACCAGCTTTTCTAATGGTACTTTTTCCTCCACGAAGAACCTCTTCACCGTATTGTAGATGTCAATTCTCCTCGTTGTTGTCTTCAGGGGCAGAAGTGTCAGGACTTCTTTTGTAGAGAAATCATCAAACACCATTCGGATAAACATCATCAGCTGAGCTATACTGGTGTTGTCCACAGACTCGTCGCACTGGATGCTAAACCACCTGCACTTAACCAGATCTCGGTCCAGCTGTGTATATGTTTTATCACTGGGTGACAAGCTGTTGACTTTTTTTTTATTTCAAATTTCACTTTTTTTCTTAATTCTTTTTAATTTTTTTTATTTAGAGCATGCCTTGCGGGCGACTTGCGGGGTCCCTGCGGGCGACCAGGTGCCCACGGGCACCGTGTTTGCTACCTCTGGCATATAGCCTATCTTTAAATCCGAGCAATAGGGTTCCTTCATCAGAAGAATTTCCCATAACCCCTTGTAGCTCTTGTCTTTGAAGGACCTGAACACCAGGGTTTTCAAAGCCTGGAACTCCTCCTCAGCCAGGGCACAGTCACAGCCATTCCTTATTGAAATACAATCCAACTGTAACTGGTTGGTTTTTATATGGTAGGACTTTTAACACAGAAAAATTCAGAAGTCTATATTTTGATTAACCGTGACTGTTACCTTTCTCCAGTACAACCTGAAAATGGTCCAACAAGAAGTGAACCTCCACAGCTCCATAATCAACCAACTCCTCCACTGTCTCTGGCCAAGTGTCATGGTTGAACACCTGGAAACACTGGACCGCTTTGGTTGCTGCTGTGTCTGTTCCATGTTCCTCCCGACCTAAATAAGCAGTAAAAATTGTTTCTACAAATAGTTATTCTCTTTAGTTTTTGCTTTTTATGAATAAAATAGGTGCAAACTTAGCAGTGGAATAAAAGTTGAGTAAATGGCCTGTAGTTTTGTAATGATAGTCAATGTTCTTTCGGTGCAGGTTATCAAAAGTATGTATTGAGATATGTGACATATTATGTTAAGCATCTTGATCATAACATATTAAGTAGGCTGCTGAACTGGACACGGAGGTGTTTAACTGTTGCAGCAACAGTAGTGTCTATCTGCTTCTGCAGTCTGGGAGTCTGACTGATTGGTCCATCCTCAGCCATATTCCCTGCCTCTCCTTTCCTCAAAGCAACTCCCTTGACAATTGAGAATGAACAGAGTACATTACAGTACAGTACATCAAATGAATGAACTGATTCTAACTTTGCCTAACTTTAATTGAATGCTTTTGCATGAAAAAGGATGTACCCGATACTTAAATTCAGGCCGTATTCCCTCCTCCTGCCCTTGCTCCCCCTCCTGCTCTTGCTCCCTAGCACCTCTCTGCCTTTTCATGGCTGCATGGAAGGAAGCCAGCCTGCCACCATGACATGGCCTCACAGCCATTGCCTCAATGGTGAGGATGAGGTTTTCCAAGCTGCTGCCTGTTAATGTGATTCCAACAAGACATAACATTGTACTCAATTTGGCAAGGGATTGAGATCTCAAATAATGACATGATTTATTCTTTGACCACCACGTAAAGCTCACCTGAGGGAGGATCACGTCATTCCTCTGCAGCAATAGGCTGTATTTACTGATGGCAGAAAATAAATCTGCCAAGAAATGCCAGGAATGAACCCCCCCCCCCCCCCCCCCCCGCCGCACATCCAATGACCTGGACACATGTGGCAACCATCTTGTCCCCCTGACTCCACTTGGATTGTTCACCGACACACCCAGCTCGACTCCAAGGCTCTTCAGCTCCCTTCTGGACTTACAGCTGAAGTGGTATGTCTTCCAAACCAAGTGGAGCAGGTTGTACACATTGCCTATGCAAGGTGAATCCTTCTGGGCAGACAGTAGGGCAAGCTCCAATCTGCAACAGTGTACAAATCTGACATTTCAGTTTGCTATCAAGACAGAGAGCCATAGCCTTTTTGTTAATCTGTGATTTAATGAAGTGGAGCATTATCAGCTCACCTATGAGGCATGCAGTGAAACGGGATGATGTGCTTTCCTGCCTCCTCTTGGAGTTTCGCTGCTACTCCTCCCTTCCTCCCAAGATTCACAGCTGCTCCATCAGCTCCCATGGCCACTGTCTTCTGGAGCCAGTCCTGGCATGACTCCCCAAGACCAGGAGTTGGTGGCTGCATAGATTCCTAAAATAATTCCCACAGGTTAAATATTGTTTAAACAGGGTTAACAACATAAATTATTTTAATTTAACAATTACATTAGTTAAATTCAGATTAATTCAGGCAGTGACGTAGGAAGGGGGGGGGGGTTCTGGAGGTGCTCTAGCACCCCCTAGCGCTGGTCCGTTTTTTGGGGGGTTTTTTTGCAGGTAATCTATTACTTGTTACTATATAGCCTCAGACAAAATATTTATTAAAAAACATCCTCACCATCAGCATTGGCGTGTTCCACCTCCACATGTCTGACCAGGATGTTTGTGGGCTGTTCATCAACCGGACATACACGATCTCGCACTCTTTGACAGACACGTCGGTGTCTCCATCAATGATGAACGACATGTACTGAGCTGACGAAACTTTAGCAGCGGTGTGCTCGCGAATGGTATCCACAATTACACCGATGATGTTGGCACATGACTTGTCGTTGGCATAAGTCATGTTGATGTCAATGCCGTTCTTTTTCATAAGAAGCAGCATTGGTTTAAATTTAGTGAAGGTGAGCTCCTCTTTGGCGATGGTGTAGGCGGTGTTAAATTTGATATTCAGCTCTGCCTCTTGAGCTGAACGGCCAGCAGCATGTCGAATAAATGCCTGACCAATCGAGCCTGAATTCTTCGTTGCCACAGATTTGTCACGGGATTTCTTGTGTTTTGCGCTGTCGCCGTGCTTAGTTAAGCTCTCACGCTTAAAATGTGTCGACTCCGTTGCAAATGCACTGTTACCTGCGATCTCCGTCCCACAGGCTTTACAGTGTACAGTGCATTGCGCCGCTCTCATACCTAAGCCATTCGAAGTCCTTCAGCCACTCTCTCCGAAAAGTGTCCACCTTCTTCGCTGCTGGTGCATCCACATCGCCATCGCTAACTGTTTCAGCAGCCACGGCGACTACATCAGTTACGTTTTTAGTAACGTTAACGTTACAAAAAAATGCCGTAATCGTTCGCTTCATCTTTTTAGCTTTCGATAACGCTAGCTAACGTTACCAATTTAGCTAGTTAGGTAACGTTAATAAATTGTTAATAAACTTGACGCGTTAGCTCTCTGTCACGTGACAGTAGAGTGCCGCGAAAGGGAGTGATTGAAGGCTAATCTTAACCAATCTAAAATCAGCATTAAAGGTAAGAACGTCAAGCTCACGTTTGATTGGTTAGAATGGTCACTGTCAGCTCACAAGGCACATACTTGGTGTACTAACTAGCGAATGTACAGAGAAAGGGACGTTCGACTGGGGGAAAAAAAAGGTCGCACCAGAACAACTATTTGCACTCGCACAAATGCTCCCAATTATATTTCGATATCGCACAGATTACATTTCGGGAGCATGTGCGACCAAAACGGTCGCAATTTCGAGCCCTGGCTGAGGCATACTTCTGTTTCTGGTCTTAACTCTATTGATCAGCAACCATCAAACTTTCAATAATTGATGTCATCGTAATTGTATTTTTTTTTGGTAAGTGTAACAAAAACATCTTTTACTTTTAGGCCTACCCCCTGGAAACTTGGCTGTGCAAGCCCCCCCCCCCCCGAGTTGGTAATCTGTAGCCCACACCATCTCAGGTCAATTGGCATTATGGCCACAACATCAAGGCAATTCCACCATAAAATAAAAGGAGCCATCACAACACTGCAGAGCCACTGCTGCATACATAATAATCATGTATTCCCCACATTAAATAATATGTGTAACCCAGACACCGTCTACCTGTCCGCAACTATACAAGTCTCCATCTCCTCTTCCTCAACATTCTTCTTCCTACCCCCGTCATCCCTGCTCGGTTTCTCACGTTTATCCCGACAATTTCCATGGGTTAGACTTCCTCCAAAAAGTCACTACATTAGAGCCGATTCACCCTCTTTTCATCTTTCCCACTCGGCTCTCATTTTATTACTGATGTTCCTACCCCCCCCCCCCCCCCCTCTAACTCTTATCTTACTCTTCATGTTAGGTGTGCTGTTGGGGAGGTCACATGCTAATGCTAGCCTTTAATCAGTACAGAAACCTTTTTTTAAGCACCCACATGCTGCTACTGCTCACGTCCTCTGGCTAGGGCACCTCTGTATTTATTTATGCATTTATTTATTTTATTCTTTTTGAACGGCAAGATGTGCCCATGGCTACGCCCAGAGTAGGGTTAATGGGGACATTCAGACATATTTGTTCTTTTTAAATTGGGATTCTAATGACACACGCACACTTTGAATTATTTTGACCCTGAAAAATGTCTGTGATTATCCAGACAATTTTGGGGGGCAATTTTGCTCGAAGCAGTGAGATAATGAAAGTATTTAACTGTACTCTAACTACAAAGCAAGGAAGATGTGTGAACAAAAAAATAAAAGGCGGGGAGAGAGAGATGAGATCATTTAAAAAGAATGAAGAAACCCCCCAAAAAATACTCCTCCTTGGGAAGACTGAAAGAGAGCACTTCTGTGCATGTTGATGAATTACCCACACGATGAGTAATGAGTCAGAATACACAGCAGCAGCTACGCTCGTCCCTCTCTGGACTGACGCAGCTCTGGAATCCAGTGAGACACCAAATACCCCCTGCTGTGTTGGCTCCACTCCAGCAAACCAATTAGACTTTGGAAAAAAAAAAGGAGAAATATCCCAACAGTTTTTCTGTTATTGTTTCATTTTCCTCCAAAGCAGCTTTTTGAAGTCGGGTCGTAATAAAAAACTTTTACATTTCATCTATTGATAAAGAGGCACTCGAGGCTAAAAGCAAGTATATTTCTAAGCAAAGCAGTCAGGTTTGTTCCTTCCATATTCCGTTGGTAATAGAGGAAGTACCTCTACAGCTTGCTGCTTACTGATACATTAGATCAGTGTCATTGTTGGCTGTTTATGTCATGGAAGAAACTTGAAGGGTAGAACTAGAGTAGGAGAGACTTGTCAGTTTTGAGGACAGCAGCGATTAAACTTAAAAATACATCTCTTAGCCTAAATGGAGATTGAATCACCTCAGTGTCCCCTGTTTTATATTATATTTTCAAACCTTTCATGCTTTGTTGAATAGATGGTTCATATTATTGTGTAAATTACCTGACATGTTGAAATAAATATATGTATATGGGTGTGATTAGCCCTTCAAAGCGGTTTCAGAATCTCCGTTTTTTGACATCACAAGTCCATCAGAGTGTCCATCCAGATGTATGCTGGATAGATCAGCCTACACGCTGCTACAGACCACTGGGTAGGCTGGTAGGCTGATCTATCCAGCATACATCTGGGTGGATTGTGATGTAAAAAAACAGAGATTAAACTGTTCTCCTTAATGTTTTCCTATGCCATAAGTGAAGGACTGAAAGACCTTTTTTCGACATAATAATTGGGCATAATTTCCGAGGCTTACAGAAGTGGTAGGCTAATGTCACATGTGCTGTATGCCATTAGGAATTTAATGTGGTTGTCCAAAAATAGGCCAGTATATTGCAGAATGGTAATTAAAGCAACATGTAGGGGACTGAGAAATGTCCCCATAGTTCTCTTTCCTCTGGGGATACGTGGGTCGTAGCAGAGCCTCTGTCACCCTATGTTCACACACAGCTGCAACTACTGCAGACAAAACCGTCCAGAACTAATTCATTTCCATTTGATGGGTGATGGCTAGTGACAGCGCGGGTAGAGCCCAGCCATGATGAGTGGGGGAAAATATCGATACATCATATTAGCATATTTCTTCCGCTGTACAATATCGATGCAGAGTAACGATACTTGGCACCCAGTCACACAGTCTGTGTGTGAGGTATTTGGTTAATACTGTGTGGTTAATAAGTGTTCATTATGTGGTGAAAGCCCAGTATGTTAGGGTTTGTATGTTGATTGTTCACGTTGTCATATGATCAGTCTGTAGGTTGAGCTGGTCTTAACATTGCTCAGCAATGCAATGCCTAAGTGTGGGAATACTGGTCTGGGACCAGATTGAAACTGATATTAGATCAGCACTCCTGCTTAGAAGCTTGATACATGGCTAAATTCAGTACAACTGCTTCAAATAACTGTTACTGTTCTGCAGTAAATCAGGGCTGCCACTAACAATAATTTTTCTAACGATTAATCTGTTGATTATTTTATTGACCTTATCTACATGTGGACTTGAGTGCGTGTGGTTGTTGGCTGGTGCTGGGATACTTTGGTGTCACTTCTTGGAGAGGCCCCACATTGGCTGCCAGTGTAGCAATGTTGAGACCATACTACACACCACATAAAGTGGCTTTTCAGGCCACAGGACACAGGTGGATGATGGTTATTATTGAGCTTGAAGTCGTATGTAGGCAGAGCAGGTGGTACACTGCTAGCCATGCCAGAGCTCTCTGAGTGTGGTGATGGCTGGACAGGTTTGCAGCCTCACCCAGTTCAAAATAGTTCAAATAAATTGCTTTATTGAAATTAAATGCATTTTTGTATATTTTTTTCTCTGTTAAGTGATTATGTTGTTTACTAAAGCCTCATGTAACCTAATACCAACAACAATAACAGTAATAATAATATTCAGGAAAAAAGAGTTCTGGTATCGGAATCGTATTGGTATCGGAAGATATAATCGGAATCGGATCAGAACAAAAAAAAAGTGGATCGGTGCATCTCTAGTTATTTTAAACATCGGTAAGATGCTAAGAATTTCACAATCGGTGCATCCCTAGTATACTTCCCAACAAGCCAAACGCACACACATTGTCAATGTAGAATAAACCCTGATCATAGCCTATCAAATAGGCTACAAGGTGACATATTTGCTGTTTCTCCTGAAGATGTTTCCAGATACCATGGCCACAAGCTAAAAGCAGACTAGTTCAAGTTAAAGTATTTTATTGGCAGATGCACAAAACAACTCGGACTGGTCTTTGAAAGTCACCGGCAACTACCTATTTAGGGCATATTATACTAGAAGGATAACATATGCTAATCGATGCGTTTCAGGGACTGTGAGTTGGCAAACCCAAGCGTCCATGTCGCTGGCGGTGTGAACCTAGCTTTAGGGTGCAGGAGATTTTCCAGACCATGGCAGTGCCTGACATTATCTGTTATGGTTGCCAGGCTGGGGCTTTAATGACTTTCTAACTGTTTGTGTGTGCATACAAATATGGTGTATGTGTTTGTTGTTGTTCGCCTGATATGAACCCAGCTTTGAACACGGAAAGTCTGCATATCTTGCACCTGTCAATGAAAATCTCAATACTTGCTTAGCAATACATATCTAAACAATTCAATATTCCCTTGCATGCCTCACTGTCTGCACTTTGGTGTTGTTTGGGAAGAGGGTGGACAGAGGCTCAGAACTAAGTCCAATGCTGTTATTGAGTATCACTGGGGCATTTCAAGGTGCTTTACAATATTGCCTCACACTCAACCGATTCATAGACTGACGGCGGTGTCAACTAGGGGGAGCCTGTGATCGAATCAGACTACCACTCTACATCCTGAGCCACTGCCACAGCTGATTCCTCCCATTATAATCCTCTGGTGGTTCTCTTGAGATTCTTCATCATTCTCAATCGTATTAACTTGCTATTTTATACCAAGGATCCCCCGAGCCCACCCTCTTACTCGTTCCATTCAAAGCCTCTCCCACTGGGTTTTTGTGAAATGTTTTAATCTTCGGGTTAGTGGGTGTCATCCAATCTGGGCTCCACGCCGCCCTTTGAGGCTGTAGCTGTGATGAAGGGCTGTACAGATACACATGGCTGTTATACCATCTGCACTCGCCGCACATATAGTTCCCCACGGCCTGGGGATTTGAGAAACTATTATCATGGCTATCGCAGGGAGTTTGACATGGGGGAATATCAATGGACGTGTCTTAGATTGGATTCACTGGCGGTGATCCTGCCACACCCTGAGGAAGGCTGTTTTTAGCCACATGGCGTATGTCGGGGTTCAGGCTTGTGACGTTATCCTGTTTGAGAGCCTGGATCTTCTTTGTCAATTGAATAAACAGATTCCTTGCTAAAGGGCACCGGTGGGGGATTTCAAACTACACCGAGAAGCAACTCTGCACTTCTCTATAACTTAATACTGATATTGATCTCATTTAACTGGAGCTGAAGGTGGCGACGCAATTGCTAAAGGATACAAGCAGCAAAATAAAGGCGCACGCACGCAAGCACACGCATACACACTTGATAGGGTCCTTGAGCTGCTTGTGTCTTGTAAAAGGCAATATCGCTTACATTTCTCTGAGAATAGCAGAACACGTTTTCATGTCTCTCCTTCGTGTTTGTGGGATGACCCCTTTTGTATGAGGTGATGCTGATCTAGATCAGGCCTGTGTTCACCCCTCACCTCTTCTGTTGCTTCCACTTATCATCTACACCTCCCCACACACTAGTCCGGCCTTCTTCTCTTCTCTCCTCCTCCTAATCTCCTCCTCCTGGTCTCCTCCTCCTCCTGGTCTCCTCTGAAGAGTAACTGCCGCGAGTGGGAGGATGGAGGGCAGGATGGAGTTTGAATGGTTTTAAACCTTCAACCTCCTTTACTTGTATGGAAGAGCAAGCTTTCTGACGCCAAAACATTTTTTTTTTTACTTGCTTTTGTCGTCACACACCCAAGGCCACAGACTGTCAATGTCCTCAGAGAGAAGCGGCCAAAATGTGAACTTCAGCTGGCCTCACCCCCCACCTCTTTCTCACATTTAATGTTCGGTGTTAAACGAGTCAAGAAGTGGATGACACCTGCTGTTCAAAAGCATTCTTTCCCAAGCATCACAACGTCGTGGATTTGAAATAAATGCCTGCATCCGTACACGATTCTTTGCAACTCTCCCGGAGATAAAAACCTGTTTTGCGCACATCATTACGCTAACAACCCTGCAGTTTGGTTTAGTATGCAGTTGACAGCAGGACGACAGTCAGCACCGTTCAGTTCAAACGGAGCCTTTTCTTCTGAGACTGACCACTGAAACCGGCGGCTTCTTGCATCCGTCTGTGTTGAATGAGCCGATTGCGTCTTACTTGTCCCTATCCTGGTTGTCGTTTCAGGCCGCTCCATCACCGCCCGCGACGGGTGCAGAAAGCCAATGCTTTCACTGAATGAAAAATTGCAATTCTTTGGAGCAATAGACACACAGAGAGACAGAGAGCGAGAGACAGAGAGAGCAAGAGAGCGAGAGAGAGATATATATGCCTGTTATTGGTAGTATAGTCAAGTGTGTTCAGCTTTAGGGCCAGGACACAGAGCAGGTTGGGGAAATGATGAGTCTTCATTGAGGGGTCTGGTGTTTTCTGTATAGCCCTTGCACAGCAGTCTCCCCCTCTAATCTTTCGACCTGGAAATATATTTGATATCTATGTCTCATTATATTTGATTCTTTTCTCCGTCCGTCCCATCTTTTTCTAAATACATGATCTCTCCCTTCCTCACCCTCCCTCCCTCTACAAGCAGTAGGCTACTCCAAGTCAATAGGGCACAGCAATGCCAAATGTAATAACGTTGCCAATGTGTTCCTGGAAATGATCACAGTCACAGTCATCACAGTGCATAATGATGGACACTTCAGCCATGTTAAGACCAGGAGGAGGGGACAGGAGAGAGGAGACCAGGGGGAGGAGACCAGGAGAGAGGAGACCAGGGGGAAGAGACAGAGAGAGAGGAGACCAGGGGGAGGAGACAGGAGAGAGAGGAGACCAGGGGGAGGGGACAGGAGAGAGAGGAGACCAGGGGGAGGGGACAGGAGAGAGGAGACCAGGGGGAGGGGACAGGAGAGAGGAGACCAGGAGGAGGGGACAGGAGAGAGGAGACCAGGGGGAGGGGACAGGAGAGAGGAGACCAGGAGGAGGACAGGAGAGAGGAGACCAGGGGAGGGACAGGAGAGAGGAGACCAGGGGAGGGGACAGGAGAGAGGAGACCAGGGGGAGGGGACAGGAGAGAGGAGACCAGGGGGAGGGGACAGGAGAGAGGAGACCAGGAGGAGGGGACAGGAGAGAGGAGACCAGGGGGAGGGGGAGGAGAAGGAGACCCGTAGAGAAGGAGAGAGGAGACCAGGAGGAGAACAAGGAAGAGGAGACCAGGAGGAGGAGGAGACCAGGAGGAGGGAGGAGAAGGAGACCCAGAGACCAGGAGGACGACCAAGCAGTAGGCTACTCCAGGTCAATAGGGCACAGCAATGCCAAATGTAATAACGTTGCCAATGTGTTCCTGGAAATGATCACAGTCACAGTCATCACAGTGCATAATGATGGACACTTCAGCCATGTTAAGACCAGGAGGAGGGGACAGGACAGAGGAGACCAGGGGGAGGAGACCAGGAGAGAGGAGACCAGGGGGAGGAGACAAGAGAGAGAGGAGACCAGGGGGAGGGGACAGGAGAGAGAGGAGCCCAGGGGGAGGGGACAGGAGAGAGAGGAGACCAGGGGGAGGGACAGGAGACCAGGGGGAGGCGACAGGAGAGAGAGGAGTCCAGGGGGAGGTGACAGGAGAGAGAGGAGACCAGGGGGAGGGGACAGGAGAGAGGAGACCAGGAGGAGGGGACAGGAGAGAGGAGACCAGGAGGAGGGGACAGGAGAGAGGAGACCAGGGGGAGGGGACAGGAGAGAGAGGAGACCAGGGGGAGGGACAGGAGAGAGGAGACCAGGGGAGGGGACAGGAGAGAGGAGACCAGGGGGAGGGGACAGGAGAGAGGAGACCAGGGGGGGGGAGAGAGTAGAGGGAGGGAGGGTGAGGAAGGGAGAGATCATGTATTTAGAAAAAGATGGGACGGACGGAGAGAAGAATCAAATATAATGAGACATAGATATCAAATATATTTCCAGGTCGAAAGATTAGAGGGGAGACTGCTGTGCAAGGGCTATACAGAAAACACCAGACCCCTCAATGAAGACTCATCATTCCCCAACCTGCTCTGTGTCCTGGCCCTAAAGCTGAACACACTTGACTATACTACCAATAACAGGCATATATATCTCTCTCTCGCTCTCTTGCTCTCTCTGTCTCTCGCTCTCTGTCTCTCTGTGTGTCTATTGCTCCAAAGAATTGCAATTTTTCATTCAGTGAAAGCATTGGCTTTCTGCACCCGTCGCGGGCGGTGATGGAGCGGCCTGAAACGACAACCAGGACAGGGACAAGTAAGACGCAATCGGCTCATTCAACACAGACGGATGCAAGAAGCCGCCGGTTTCAGTGGTCGGTCTCAGAGGAAACGGCTCCGTTTGAACTGAACGGTGCTGACTGTCGTCCTGCTGTCAACTGCATACTAAACCAAACTGCAGGGTTGTTAGCGTAATGATGTGCGCAAAACAGGTTTTTATCTCCGGGAGAGTTGCAAAGAATCGTGTACGGATGCACGCATTTATTTCAAATCCACGACGTTGTGATGCTTGAGAAAGAATGCTTTTGAACAGCAGGTGTCATCCACTTCTTGACTCGTTTAACACCGAACATTAAATGTGAGAGAGGTGGGGGGTGAGGCCAGCTGAAGTTCACATTTTGGCCGCTTCTCTCTGAGGACATTGACAGTCTGTGGCCTTGGGTGTGTGACGACAAAAGCAAGTAAAAAAAAAAATGTTTTGGCGTCAGAAAGCTTGCTCTTCCATACAAGTAAAGGAGGTTGAAGGTTTAAAACCATTCAAACTCCATCCTGCCCTCCATCCTCCCACTCGCGGCAGTTACTCTTCAGAAACATATGATGGAAAAGCTCTGGCATTTCACAACCTAGAGTTTAATCATGGCAGGCTCACCTGCTCCCCCCCAAAGAACCTCCACCAATGTGGGTAGAAATAAGCAATGATTAGCAATTCTTATATAGAACGCCCACTTGCTGTGTTTTAATAGACACACTACCCAACGGAAAATAATGTATTCTCCATTATTCACTTGGAGGCTGTCCCAGAATAAGTGAGGCAAAGCCACTAAGTACAGGAGCCCTTCGAAGCAGCATTCCAAGCAATGAGGCGCCTTCTGCCAGGCCGGCTGCCAAGGCAGGCAAGCCGTTCACCTCTCTCACTCTGGTTTTTCATTTATATACTTGATTTTTTTTTTTATATTTCAAGTTTTATTGATTTTGTTATTTCAGCTGACTGACCTGTTATGTTTAATTTATGTTCCCTTTGTGACACTCGCTCTTATTCAAGTTTGAACAACAGGAGATGACAACATAATCCCCCGAAATATAATTTTTAAATCTAGTGTGTCTAAATCTAGAGTGAACGGCATCCTTTTTTTTGTAAACAATTAATTATTCATTATTCATTGTTCAAATGATTGATTATCCCACAAAAACCCAACCCCAAAGCAAACAGGCCAGGCGTGTGCCCTTGTAGCACATTTGTGCGGCTATAGCCTCTCCTGGTGGCGCGTTGGCACCGTTCTGACACCTGTGCGGACCATCCTCTCCATTGGCCACAATCAAATCCACTTCTTTAACCCATCAATATCATGATTACACCCCCCCCACCCCGGCCCCCCCGCCCCAGCGATTGCAGGCAGAAGGAAGGACTGGAGTCGAGCTGTGCGTCCTTAGCTCCCCCTGTATGGTTCGGCTCCTCCAGCCCTAATGGTAGGGCCCGACGTGCCTGATGGATGGACTAATCCGTCTGTCTGCCTGGCTGGATGTGTGTGTGTGCGCGTGTCAGACAAGAGCCTCCCTCCGTCTCACCTTTCTATCGCTGCCCTCTCTTCCTCTCTTGGGTTTAATCTTTTTTTTTTTTCACTGCTGTTTGTAGCACTGTAGAGTTGTTTTTGTTCGTAGAAAATACATTTACTGGCCCGTTCTTGTTTAGCCATTTTTCATTTAGCAATTTTTGTGTGTGTGTGTGTGTGTGTGTGTGTGTGGGGTGGGGGAGGGGGTGGGTGCGTGTGGGTTGGGGTCACGGGGTGGGTGTTGTAACGAGGCAGTAGGAGTAACAGTATTATTACAGAGCTGGAAAAACAGAGGTGGCTGAACAAAACACATTGATTGACCACTAGTAGTATTGCGCTTTCTCTCCATCCCTCCATCTGTGCTTACTGGAGTAGAAAATAAATAGTTTTAATGGTCAGAGGCTTGTCGGTGTTTACTACGTACGTGTGTGTGTGCGTGTGTGTGTGTCTTTATTTCTGTTTACGGGGCAGCAACATTTCATGAGGTACAGCCAAGTCATCTCCTGGCTAGACGTTGGCCGCTGCGACCCTTGTTGACCTCTCCTTGTATGTGTGTGTGTGACAGTTGTTGTGTGAATGTGGGATTCCATGGGTCAATATGAGCAGGGATTGTACAGAGCATTCTTCAATACTGGTCCAGCCTGTGAGCACGTCTAGATAAATGGCGTTTATCTAGACGAAAATTATTTAAAATGTTATCGTCGATCTTTTGGATTTTTATTGTAAAACGTGTCGTTAGATCCATCAATCCAAGGATTGATGGATGATGGAAGGAGGTAGGGAGAACAAAAGGGGTGGGGTCAGAGGAAAGGAACTGAAGCAAGCTGTGTGGTGTAGGGTGAGAGACAGAGCAAGGGGGCGAGAGATGGAGAAAGCGTGACAATGGCGTGAGTTAGTCCTCTGCGGAGAGACGGGATGTGGGGGAAGGAGGGTGATAGAGGGAGCATTACACCGTGTTGAAGAGGGATGCCCAGATGCCGTTTGGATGACATTCACGGTGGCTGGCTGCGAGAGAGCAGCATTGTTATCAATACAACGCTGATATTGGGATACAATACCAGTAATTCAGTGGTGGCTGCTGACCAGAAGTTTTGGTGAAGCATGTCTGCTGTCACCTCCCCACCCGACCTCATATTCAACCCATTAACACATTTGAAATACGTTACTCGTGAAATAACAAAATAAGACTTCATTTGTAAAATTTCAACTGGAATACAACAGAAATAATACAATTTGAAATAGATAAATAGAAATGTAAATAGAAATCGTAAATAGATAGTCAATAAAAAAGATCATTCACAATTTTTGTACAATTGTATATAGCCTACTGCAATATTAACGTATAGTCATCACCAAATCCCCCGGCACACCTGGACAAATTAATGTAACGGTAATATTACTGTAATAATCAGGATTTCTATTGCAAAAAGCCTAACACAACTGAATGACACGTATGGGAGGATTTTTGGTGGCACATGAGCCTTCAGACGGAGAGCGGAGGGTTGAGCTGCACTGCTTGCTGTGCTGCTCTTCACGATGAGGTAGCGCCTGGTAGAGGCAGCGGGAATATGCTGGTGGGGGAAATGCAATGATTTGATGAGATGACTTAAAGTGAAGGAATAGCCTGACTGAAATGAGGCTTGTTTTGGAGCACAATCAAATGAATCTGAAAGCGTTTATAGGCCCCTATTCAATGATGGCATTCAGGAGAGTGCACCATTAACTCTTCAACTTTTGCTTTAACAAAAGCATTATTACCTAGCCTTCATCAAAACACACTTCCAACGTAGAGCAAGCAAATAAGAATGTAGCCGTAATGTATTTGATAAGTGAGTGCCTGCGTGCATTCCGAGAGCAAACCTCTTCACTTCATTAGAAGTAGGCTATATCATGTATGAAAGCTGAGACAAAACAGATTCCAACAAACTTGTTTTTGTTGTCACATAAAACCCCCTTAACTGATGCTCCAGGTTCTGTGTGTCATGTACAGTTCATTCCAGTGAGTCTATTCATGTTCATGTCCAAATCACACCAATACAAATCTGAGCTCAACTATTTACATTAATCATCACACTACCACCACCGATGGCCACTTACATAAATATATAATAGGGCACTAGTCAGCAGACATCTAGGTGGACACTGCCACTTGTGATTACAATGACAATTTTTTAAACTTTTCAAACAGCTTGTAATGGCAAATCACGCTCACATCTGGTGGTAAATAGAATAGAATAGAACTTTATTAATCGCGAAGGAAATTCTTGTGCCAGGTTGCATAGCGATACAGTACAAGGAAAACAACAGAATGATAAAAATAAACTAACAGACATGCAAATTACTGTTAAATATACAAATATGTGGGCAAGATAAGATATTCTGACGCCGAAAACAATTTGGCATAAATGAAGTGAAATATTATTGGACATGACATTAAGAATATTGCACATGATGACTAGAGGAGATGAGAGGTAGTGTTATAGATAATATTTATAGACAACATGATGATAATAATAATAATATAGCACATGATAGAGGATTGCACGTGATGTTGGACAGTAATATTAATATTGCACGTAATACTGAGGAAGTAATACTGAGGAAAGTGAGGTAATATTGCACATTATATTGCTGTGTAAAATAGGGCCCCTATAAAAACGAGTCATAGGCTGCACTAGAATTGTCAAAAAATACGTTGTAAGTCCTTTCCTAACTACTTTTCCTTAACCCCATCATGAGGTCAAGGAAAGATGGAAAGGAGAATTCATAAGGAATTGGGAAAAGACAACCTGCGCTGTTAAGAGAATCTTAGATTAGAAATATATTAATTTCCAACATTGGAATTGAAATACAAAAGCAATGTAGCCGACCAGTATAACAGTCATAAAACTGAAACAAAATGCTTGTCACGTTGAGAAAGGTTGCTCCTCCTGTCCTCCTACTCATCCTCCGTGCTCATACACGAGTCCCAACCCGTGTTATTGTTTACATGATGATCGGTTGTGTTATTGTTTACATGATTGATTGTTTCCGTGAGCAGCCGAATGGGGCTGCCGCAAGGAATTGTGGGACGGCACGATCATCTTTCCTATTTCCTTTCATAAAGGATGGTCCTAACCTATGCTAAAGGAGATAAGAAAGGAAGCATTGAAGCACCTTTCCTTGGCATGTAGAGAATTCAAACAGCCCTTATCATGGCTGCCACTTGGATACTTCCGGGTCATTCACTCAGTAAGCAAACTTCCTAAGCAAAAAAGAAAATTTGAATGCAGCCATAATCCATCCGGGACGATTATAGTGACTACAAACAAATGCATGTTGTCACCGAAGCTTGAGTGCAGCTGGATACTGGACTTCCTGTCGGGCCGCCGCCAGGTGGTGAGGATGGGCTGCACCACCTCAGAGCCGCTGACCCTCAACACTGGAGCCCCTCAGGGATGCGTGTTGAGCCCTCTCCTCTACTCCCTGTACACCCACGACTGCATGGCTATGCACAGCTCCAACGTCATCATCAAGTTTGCTGACGACACGACAGTGTTGGGACTGATCGCCGACGACGACGAGACAGCCTACAGGGAGGAGGTTGGATCACTGGCACAGTGGTGCCAGGAGAACAACCTCGCCCTCAACGTCAAGAAGACCAAGGAGCTGATCGTGGACTACAGGAAGCAGAGAGGAGAGCACGCCCCCATCTCCATCGACGGTGCTGCAGTAGAGAGGGTCAGCAGCTTCAAGTTCCTCGGCGTGCACATCTCCGAGGACCTCACATGGACCTGGTAGTAGTGCTAAGTGTTGGTGCTAGTGCTGGTGTTACTGCTAGTGCTAGTCCTGGTGCTAAGTGCTAGTGTTACTGCTGGAGCTAGTGCTGGTAGTAGTGCTAAGTGTTTGTGCTAGTGCTGGTGTTAGTGTTGTGTTGACTGTCTGAGAAGGTATTCTGTGACATTCTGTGAATGTCAGCATATAACAATGTATATTTTATTACATTGATTTATATGTGTATTGCTCCCCTGGATATTTTGTTGTGTATTTTGTTATATATTTTATTTTATTTTATTTTATACAGAATTTCTACTCCTATTTCTATTTTGTATTCCTTATAATTACTGTCGGCTGTCGGGCGTTTTGCACACAAGATTTTCACTCACTGCTTATACTCACGTGTAAACTGTGAAGTGACAATAAAAATACTTGAAACTTGAAACACTGCTTTGCATACTACCAGGCATGTTGTTGAGCCAAGTCAATTTTCCAATAGTTGGGCTAATATTTTAACCTTAAATACATTTTTGCCTCTTTTTCGGTGAAGCACTGCAAAAATTGACATTGAATGGTTTCCATATTCTCAAAAGCAATTTTCCGTAGTTTAATTTGTTGTCGTTGTCGTTGTTGATGTGGATCTCTTGTCTGATGTTAGTCAGATTGTAGGAGTAACCGGGCAGCATTCACGGTTTTTTTCCCCCTTTTGCGAGACCACAATGGCGACCGTGTCAATCAATATTTCTGATGTGCTTTAAAGGTTCAGAGAAGAAATGTGTCCAGATAAATGAAAAATGGCAGTCAGTCTGATGGGGGATTGGACTGAATTCTTGCATGCGTAATAATATGACGTTTTGCCGATAAAAACAGGACAGCAGGGCAGAGCTAGGAGAGACGTGTGTGTGCGTGTGTTGTAAAAGGGATGAAACGATAAGAAATGGGCTAGAAGAGTGAAATGGAGAACACATTGGAAAGTCACAGAATTAGGAAGATTTTTGCAATATTATATCCTGCCAATAGCTGTGTGTGTGTGTGTGTGTGTGTGTGTGTGTCTGTCTTGGGGGGTCCTAGTCATCCCAGGGTTTCACTCCTGAAGAAGTAGATTTCATCATGCTGGCCTCACTCTAAAGACAGGTTTGATGGACAGACCTGCAGCCACGTCCTCACTGTAGTGTGCCAATGTGCACGCACACGCCAATGTGCAACATTTAGACCATAAAGACTCTTAAGTAACATCATAAAATCACAAAACACTTTGTGTGTCTGTGTTGTGATATGAACCGTGTTTTGTGTATAATGTGTCAACGATACACACACACACACACACACACACACACACAGATGTTGTCTTCTTGCACACGTTGACCCTGTATGTGTGTATGTGTTAATGTATAGCTTGTCTCCTAAATTCAAATGTCATTTTCAAAACTACAACTCACTGATGTATAAAAATGACACATTTGTAAATACCGTTTAGAAGCTGGTCTTATCTTCTATCATCTCTTCTGAACAATGCGTGTGTGTGTGTTTCTCTGCCTCAGAACCTGCTGTCGGAGAAGGTGGACCAGCTGATGGAGTGGTCCTCCCGGCGCTCTGTGGTCCGCATGAATGGCGACAAGTTCCGGCGCTTCGTCAAGGCTCCGCCCAGAAACTACTCGGTCATCGTGATGTTCACCGCCCTGCAGCCGCAGAGGCAGTGCTCCGTCTGCAGGTACGTCACACACACAAACACGCACGCACACACGCACTCACATGCTCGAAGGCAACAGAGTCGTCTAACTAAGCCTGGTTTATGTTCCCTTTGGAAAATAATCACATTGTGATTCATCAAGGAATGCATAAAAAAGCATATATATATATATATATATGGCTTCAGGAGAAACTCCCCAGTGGTTGTTTTATGCTGACTGCTGTACATAACACTTATTATTGGTGGGGCCTCAGGCAGAGGGAAATTATGGGTAAATGTTTCTAAAAGGGTGGGTTTGTATGTGCGCCTTGGGCTGAGAAAAAAAAAAGACACTGCATTACGACGGCTAACGCTAACTGTGAAGCACTTTGTGGCTGAATAAACAGGAGAACAACACGTAAACAACTGGCCAAGTTCTTGTGGGGTAAGAGTGTGAACGGCAAGGGTTCTTTAAGGGACACATGGAGCAAGGAGGTGCCGTGGGTGGTCTCGGTGAGAGGGGGCTCTCACCATTGACCGTGGGGGGCATGTCAGTGGGAGACAGCGTGTCTCGTCACTGATGAAACAAAGAACAGGGTTTTGGTTCCACCGAGCGTCAGATAAACGGCAAAAGGAAGCGAAGGCTGTATTTTTGAGTATTTTCTGTGTTTTTTTGTGTCCTTTTCTCTTCCTCGATATGCGTTGCGCAAGATCGAGATTCCCCCCTTAAATTGCAGATCGCTTTAAAAGTGCGAACAATCTTTGATCTATGCTGAAGCAATGGGGAAATGTAGCTGACCAAAGTTGCTGTTGTACAGTGATTATTATATTATGTATTTTTTAGATGCATTGTTGTGATTTAAGCATATTGGTAAATGCTTGAGCTGTGTTGGTCCCTGGATTGTGTGTTTATGTGTTAATGCTTAAAATAATGACTATATATAGCCACTTTATTCTGAGATACTGATTTATTACTCGTTTCAAGTTTCAAGTATTTTATTGTCACTTCACAGTTTACACAAGTATAAGCAGTGAGTGAAATTCTTACGTGCAAAACGCCCGACAGCCGACCGCAGTTATAAAAGAATACAAATAGAAATAGAATAGAAAACTATATTAACAAGTTATAAAAAATCTAAACAAAAGAATAGGGCTACTAATAGGGCTGTCAAAGTTAACGCGTTATTAACCACACATTTTTTTGATGCCATTAACGCAATTACGTAGTTTGACCTTTTGATTCGTTTAATCACCGAAGTACTCAAGCAAGAGGACGTGGTTGTTGTTTAGGACATTGGTGGACATCACAGATATTGCGCCAAGGACGTACCGTGAGGCGCGCGACGGCTCCGAGTCAGCGTCTTTCGGGGGGGGGGGGGATCTGTTAATTTGCGGTTCTGATGGGGGGGGGGGTCCGTTAATTTGCGGTTCTGATGGGGGGGTCCGCTTAATTTGCGGTTCTGATGGGGGGGGGGTGCTCCGTTAATTCGGAGCACCCCCCGAATTAACTAGATAGACTATGAAAATGTTATTGTCCTGGCAGTGGCTACAAATATTTTTGGTTTTGTATTGGATTTTTTTATTGTAATAAAAAATACATTTGGATGCTGCTTATATTTTCCATTCATATGGCTACAACACAATACACTGCTTTTCACTTGGAAAAATCGTTCAAGTTTGAGCCAATAAAAAACTTGGGATTAATCGCGATTAACTACACAAAATCATGCGATTAATCGCGATTAATAATTTTAATCGTTTGACAGCCCTAATTACTAAGTAATGTCTGACAACAGGAAGTTTGCTGGTTCGATCCCCGGGCTCCGCCTAGCTAAGTGTCGAGGTGTCCCTGAGCAAGACACTACCTAACCCTGACTGCTCCTGACGTGTAGGATGTTACCTTGCATGGTTGGCACCTCCGTGTATAAATGGGTGAATGTGAGGCAATACTGTAAAGCACTTTGGATAAAAGCGCTATGCAAATACAATCCATTGCAATTAATTACGATTACATATTTTAATTGATAGCCCTATATGTATAAATGACCCCATCCTGGGAGGAGGCATGCTCGTGCATGTAGCCGAAGATGAAATGACCCTATGGTATAAAACGTCCTATTATATTAGGAATTGAGAATAGACCAGACTATGATCACGTCATACAGGGATTATGAAATAATACGTGTTGATAATATGATTACCGCGTGTATTTACAAGTGCGAGACACGACGGCTTCAATCCAATAATGTCAATGTGTAGAGGACTTCAGAGAACAGGATAATGTGGTGAAGCTCTCCGCTGCGGTACCTGACACCCATGCAGCAAGCGGTGGGTCACGCTGACATTTTGCAGCAGAAGCCCCGACCGGTAATGAGCATCGTAATGGGTATCGCTTAATTACACACTGGAGCTGCACTCCAATGCCACTTATCTGCTGGGGACTGAAAAACACTGGGCTGGTGTTTCTGTTGCTCCTCTCTCCTGCTCGCGCGGGTCGAGGCCGGCGACTATGGAACGATGTTGTATAACTTCCCTCGCCGGGCTGAGAGGAGGGAGCTCCTCTCAGATTTGGATGGGGATCCAAATTCATTGTTTGTTTGTTTTTTTACTTAAGGATCAGTCTTATTTTCGTCTCATTATTCTGTTGATGGACAAAGTTATGCTTTAGTTTTCTACGAGGGCTGCACCGACTGTTCTTGGCCGATATCGATGTTTAAAATAACAATTCGGCCGATTACTGACAACTGATACTTTTTGTTTGTTTGTTTTATTATATTTTTGTTGTAATTGATTCCCCTTTTCTGCCATGGAAACAAAACTAATTGAAAAAGAGTCTTTCAGACCTTTATAGCACCATCTTTGAATAAAAAATAATATATCAGCACTGCAATTGGGTCATGACTTTTGAATATTGGAATGGTTTTTGAATATTGAATAATGTACACGACTACCATCCTGCTTGTAGAGCACCGCTGTGCTCCACTGAAGACATACCAACACAATGTCATAGTATAGTAGCAGATACAGTCTGCATCTCAACGAGTACTGCTGTACACATTTGTATTTTTGCAATAAAAAGTCTGCGATAGCTTTCCATCGATGTAGACACATTGACAGTTTTACCTGTCCATTGTACAGTACATTCACATCAGATTTTTTTTTACTGTTGCAGAGCTAGCGGGATACACTTCTAAACAACTATTTCAATGCGCTGGGAGGCGGGGGGTATTTAGCCAGTGTAAACAGACTAAATATTAGATAAACAGATAAACATCGATCACTGACATTGGTAAATTTCACCGATAGTCAACAAGTCCATCTACCGACCGGTGCGTCCCTAGTTTTTTTACATTCCAGTTCTTAAAGCACACATTCCCTTGGCTCATCCAGAGGACCAATCTGTTTTGTTTCACATCCATTGTGACTGCCAGCCAAACTCTTGGTCTCAGGCTGCCATGAACGATTCATTTTCTATTGATTTATTTTCATCCAAAATGCATACAACACATTCAGATGGCTTTGCCTTTGACTGAGAGCAAGAGATAAAGAGATATATAGTAATATTCCCCGTGCTCCCTTAACTTAAACCCTAAATGATACTGATCAGTTATTCAAAGGTTACCCACGCCCACTTACCCAACCAGGGTTTGAATCTCATCTCCGCTCTGAGCCCTAGCACTTACTTGTATGTTTGTATGACTTTTCACTAAATAATATTACTGCATCGTGTGGCATCTTGCATGTTCTTAGATGTTCGTATGGCACTTAAAATAGTACTTACCTTAATAGTAACATCCTACCCTAACTATATTTCTGTTTCTATCCTTGCTGTTTTTATCCTAGCTATTTCGCTGTTCATCCATCCATCCATCCATTCTCGTCCGCTTATCCGGGCCGGGTCGCGGTGGCAGCCGGCTAAGCAGGGCCCCCCAGGCTTCCTTCTCCTCTCTCTTCCTCCTGGGGGATCCCGAGGCGTTCCCAGGCCAGACGAGATATATAATCCCTCCAGCGGGTTCTGTGTCTGCCCCGGGGTCTCCTCCCAGTTGGACGTGACCAGAAAACGTCTGAAGGAAGGCGCCCGGGGGGCATCCGAATCAGATGCCCGAACAATCGCAGCTGACTCCTTTCGACGCGGTAGAGCAGCGGCTCTACTCCGAGCTCCCTCCGGATGTCTGAGCTCCTCACCCTATCTCTAAGGCTGAGCCCAGCCACCCTGCGGAGGAAACTCATTTCGGCCGCTTGTATCCGTGATCTCATTCTTTCGGTCACTACCCAAAGCTCGTGACCATAGGTGAGGGTTGGAACGAAGGTGGACCTGTAAATTGAGAGCTTCGCCTTCCGGCTCAGCTCCCTCTTCACCACAACGGACCGGTACAGCTCCCGCATTACTGCAGACGCTGCACCAATCCGAGGATACTTGTATGTTCTCTGCTGACTGTGCTCCATCTAACCGTCATGTGGTCTCCACTATCTAGGGTGCTGCTGTGATGATGACTGGATACCTGGCCACCCCACCTGATGGCTACCAGCTTGCTCACCAGCCAGCACCCCATCATAATATTACTATTTAATTTACTATTTGTACTTTGTCATTTATAGTTTGTCATGCTTTGTTACCCCTGTTTTTAAATGCCCGTATGACACCCATTGCACTCCGGGAGGGATCCCCCACTCTGAGGTTCCTCCTCGAGATTTCTTCCTTGTTAATTAAGGGAGTCGTTTCTTGCCCTTAGGGTTTCTTGGGCTAGGGGGGTGTCATAAATCACTTTTGGCCCATAACAATCTGGCCTGTAAAGCCCTTTGAGACTGTCTTGTGATTAAGGGCTATACAAATAAAATGTCATTGAATTGAAATTGTAGCCAACAGAACCACATCATCTGCAAAGAGCAGAGATGCAATTCAAGGTCCCCAAACCGGACACTCTCCTCACCTCGGCTGCGCCTTGAGATTCTGTCCGTGAAGATCACGAACAGAATCTTCACAAGGGACAACCTTGGCAGAGTCCAACACCCACTGAGAACGTGCTTGACTTTGTGCCGAGAATACGGACGCAGCTCGCACTTTGTTCATACAAGGACCGAATGGCACGTACCAACGGCCCCGGTACCCCATACTCCCTTAGTACCCCCCACAGGATTCCCCGGGGGACACGGTCGTAAGCCTTCTCCAAGTCCACAAAGCACATGTAGACTGGATGGGCAAACTCCCATGCTCCCCCCAACAACCCTGCGAGGGTAAAGAGCTGGTCCACTGTTCCACGGCCGGGACGGAATCCGCATTGTTCCTCCTGAAAGCTGAGGTTCGACAATCGGCCGGAGCCTCCTTTCCAGCACCCTGGAATAAACTTTCCCGGGGAGGCTGAGCAGTGTGATACCCCGATAGTTGGAGCACACCCTCCGGTCCCCTTTTTTGAAAATGGGGACCACCACCCCGGTCTGCCATTCCACAGGTACTGTCCCCGACCTCCACGCTACATTGACTAGGCGTGTCAGCCACGACAGCCTGACAATGTCCAGAGCCTTCAGCATCTCAGGGCGAATCTCATCCACACCTGCCGCCTTGCCACTGAAGAGCTTTTTGACTACTTCAGTGACCTCTACCAAGGATATGGGTGAGGCTTCCCCCGAGTCTTCAGACTCTGCCTCTTCCACCGAAGACGTACTGGTTGGGTTCAGGTGTTCCTCAGTGTACTTCAGGAGACCCCCTATTTTGCTGTCAACCTACCAATTATGAATGCTTGAAACTTTTCGTTTGGTGAGGTTGTACAAACCAGCCACCAACCACACACACTCCACACACATGTTCACAACAACTTTTACTTGTGGTCGAAAAAACAAATTAAAAAAAAAGCAGCTCAGCACACCTGCGCTGTACCGCAGGTATACAACGGGAAAGTGTGCGGTGTGAGGGGCCCACTGTGTTTTAGCCTTTTCCGGCGGTCCACCTTCCAGAATATTCTGCTACAGCCGCAATGTTTCTCTGAAGTCTGTCAATTACGTAGTGGTTGAAGTTTTAGGGGGAGAAAATAAGGGAAAAAACATTGATTGATTGATTGCGTTGATTAAAATTATTGGCGACTATTGATGAATACTATATTGATTGATGAATATTGAAGTCATCGATGAAGTCAAGTGGCCAGCATAGACTGGAGACCAGAGTGTTGTCACGTTGTGAACCTCCTCTCCATATAGAAGAAGCTTGTGACCATAGGTGAGGGTTGGAACGTAGATGGACCAGTAAATCGAGAGCTTCGCCTTCCGGCTCAGCTCCCTCTTCACCACAACGGACCGGTACAGCGCCCGCATCACTGCAGACGCTGCACCGATCCGTCTGTCCATCTCCCGCTCCATTTTGCCCTCACTCGTGAACAAGACCCCGAGATACTTGAACTCCTTCGCTTGAGGCAGCAGCTCAACAATTTTTCCTGACATGTTAGTCCTGAATGTGGAACATATGTGAAGTCTGAGACTTCACACTCACGATTGACTGGAGCATTGTTATTTCTTCCTTTCTGTCAGGTATGTTTTCTGTTTTAATGTATTGACTGTAACATGTGTACCTCCAAAGATATCCTGGTCTGGTTCTCTTCAGCAAAACACAACACAGACAATGCTAGACTACACCGGTCACACTAGCACGCCGTTAACGTTCACTTAAGTTAATTGTGTATTACAACCTTACAGTTCAGAATCTAAATTGAAACACTGGTTTCAATAAATGTGTTTTTTGCCTGAACTAAATGTTGTCTATATATTTTCTTCTCAAAAGTGCACCAGAATGCTTTGTTTAAATGTTAAAATCCCCCCTCTTCTGGAGGGGGGATGCCCCCACAGCCCCCTACTGGGGTTTGGTTTACAAACATGTGAACTTTTACACCTCTTCTGAGTTTGAAGGTATGGAGTTAACTACACAAGTAAAAACAGTCACACAGATACACAAAGTAATAACAATATGCAATATGTTTCATGCAGTGGTGCATATCAGACAAATGGCAAGATATAGGTCGGCTAATTTAAAAGTTGACTGCATTGACATTCAAGTGGATTGTTTTATGTAACATACACATGCAGCTGTAAAAAAGTCAACATTATTAAACAGAAATGTCTTGTTTTTTTAAACAAGGGCCCAGGCCTTCTGGGTTGATTGGTTGGTTATTGTAAAGCTGTATCTTTCATGTCTACCAAATTCATGCAGTTTAACATAATTCAGCGCCATGTGTTTCATGTTTCAATTCAAATGTCCAATGTGTGGCCGTTTGCTTACTTTATCTCACTTGGTATGGCCCTCTGTAAAAAAGGTTTGCCCCTGGTCTAGCAGCATTGCTGTACCATGAACAGTTCCATAGTGTCACTGGTAGGTCTAGCAGCATTGCTGTACCATGAACAGTTCCATAGTGTCACTGGTAGGTCTAGCAGCAAAGCTGTACCACGGACAGTTCCATAGTGTCACTGGTAGGTCTAGCAGCAAAGCTGTACCATGGACAGCTCCACAGTGTCTACTGGTCCAACAGTGCTGAACCTTGGACAGTTCTCTAGCAGTAACACTCTGGTTCAGAACCACAGACGGCTGCATGGTGTCTACTTGTAGGTCTGTTCTGATCTGACCACATAGTTCTGCAATACGTGTCTTTGTAGATGGTCTCGGTCTGTCTAAACCTGTCCGTCTTGTGTCTGATGTTTTTAATTGCAGTCTCTCAGACTGCTTTCCTACTGACCTGTCTGCATGTGTGTTTGCCTGTCTGTCCATCAGTCTATTGATTGGCGTGTCTGGGCGCAGAGAAGTGTTTCAATAGACACCGTATTTTTTACATTACATTGGGAACTTCAAAAGAAGTGGAACAACTTTTTCTAACAGATATTGGTCACCTAGCAGCTGCACTATGTATCATGGTCTTGTCATCGTGAAGTGAGGATACGACACTATCCATATACGACACAGAAGATAAACTAAAGTGTGATGACAGCTGTCATCCAGGCTCACCTGATGTGCCTCTGAAAACTAACCAAAATACATTTAATGAGTAATTGTTTTTCTGTTCTTGTCTTCTTTGCCACCTGTGCCAGCCTGTCTAGTGTGGCTTATGATAAGCGGCAATTCAGTAGAATTGCTTCGGCGTACGCACATGCACGCACACACGCACGCACGCAGACATGCATGTTCACTCGCGCGCGCACACAAACACACACAAAACCGCTCAAGGAAAATACTCATGAGAACACGCACATAAAAGTTTTATCTCTCCCGCCACACGTTAATCCGGTCATAACTCTCACGCCTGCTCACCATTTAAAAACACACACACTCTCCTGCCTCCTTTGATACATTCATCTTACTATCTATTTATCTTAAGAGCCTTTCCATCCTCCCCCGCCCCCCCCCCCCCCCCCCCCAATGGACTGCTTGTTTGAATCCGATGCAGCACACACATTACTTAGAGAGAGAGATGGGGGAGGAATGGAGAGGGGGAGGGTGGGACAGAAAGACGGGTAGACAGACTGATGGGGAGCGTGAGGGAGGGAGAGAGGGAGGTGGGGAGGGAGATGTTAAATGCTGAGTTGAGAGCTGGTGTTAAGAGATCAGGCAATGAGCAAGACAACTAATCACCTGGGCCTGCCCTATGCATCACTTCCCCCCTCTTTCACTGGCTCTACCTCTCTGTCGTTCCCTGACTATCTCTCTCTTTCACACTTCATCTCTCTCTCTCTCTCTCTCTCTCTCGCTCTCTCTCTCTCTCTCTATCTCAATTACTTTCTGTGGCTCAGTCATCACAGAGGCAGAGTGCCATTCATTCACAAATGAAAACGCTACCTATAACAACATTCACCTCCGTGTGTGTGTTTTTTGGACGAGGACTTGCTGATTGGGATATTTTGGAATAGTCGTTAAACTACACAAGAATGAATCCAAACGTTTATGCAACTTTCTTGTTGATTTTGGCTAGCTGAAAATGGTCGGGATGAAAGAAATGCCAAAAAACTCTTGTACTTGTACGGACAAGAGTATGTGTACATGTACATATGTACGTGTTATTGCCCTGCATCAATCACTAATTCAGAGTGTGAATATAAAAACCTCAGCCTTCAAGATGAGGGCTGAATTGTGAAACCGTTGTGAGACAAAGTTACGAAAATGAATGGGTCTCGTGGGGCATATTTGAATGATGGTTGAATACTTCGAGTGAATATTGAATACAGTTGTGGTCAAACGTTTACATACACTTACATACATACAAACAACATGTATGTCATGGCAGTCCACAGTTTCCAATTATTTCTACAACTCTTATTTTTCTGCGATAGAGTGATTGGAGCACATACTTCTTTGTCACAAAAAACATTCATGAAGTTTGGTTCTTTTATTAATTTATTATGGGTCTATTGAAAATGTGACAAATCTGCTGGGTCAAAATATACATACAGCAATGCTAATATTTGGTTACATGTCCCTTGGTCATTTTCACCTCAATTAGGTGCTTTTGGTAGCCATCCACAAGCTTCTGGTTGAATCTTTGACCACTCCTCTTGACAGAATCGGTGCAGTTCAGCTAAATTTGTTGGCTTTCTGACATGGACTTGTTTCTTCAGCACTGTCCACATGTTCTCGATGGGGTTTAAGTCAGGACTTTGGGAAGGCCATTCTAAAACCTTAATTCTAGCCTGATTTAGCCATTCCTTTACCACTTTTGATGTGTGTTTGGGGTCATTGTCCTGTTGAACACCCAACTGCGCCCAAGACCCAACCTTCTGGCTGATGATTTTAGGTTCTCCTGAAGAATTTGGAGGCAATCCTCCTCCTTCATTATTCCATTTACTTTCTGTAAAGCACCAGTTCCATTGGCAGCAAAACAGGCCCAGAGCATAATACTACCACCACCATGCTTGACGGTAGGCATGGTGTTCTTGGGGTTAAAGGCCTCACCTTCTCTCCTCCAAACATATTTCTGGTCATTGTGGCCAAAGAGCTCCATTTTTGTTTCATCTGACCACAGAACTTTCCTCCAGAAGGCCTTTTCTTTGTCCATGTGATCAGCAGCAAACTTCAGTCGAGCCTTAAGGTGCCGCTTCTGGAGCAAGGGCTTCCTTCTTGCACGGCAGCCTCTCAGCCCATGGCGATGTAAAACACGCTTGACTGTGGACACTGACACCTGTGTTCCAGCAGCTTCTAATTCATTGCAGACCAACTGTTCCATGCACTTTATACTTACTTATAAAAACAATTGTTTGGCACAGTTGATCTCGGGACCTGTAGCTGCTTTGAAATTGCTCCAAGTGACTTTCCTGACTTTGTTCAAGTCAATGTTTGTGGTCTGAGTCTAATGATTGTATCAAATGAGTCATATTTAAATAGCTCAGAGAAGTCACCAGCTGTAGTCAATCATAATCACTCACAAGAAGTTAAGAGGCCACAAAGCTCATTTGATTGACCCAACTTTCTACATCACCTAAATTGATCATTCATGTTGCTGTATGTATATTTTTGACCCAGCAGATTTGGTCACATTTTCAGTAGACCCATAACAAATTATAAAAGAACCAAACTTCATGAATGTTTTTTGTGACAAAGAAGTATGTGCTCCAATCACTCTATCACAGAAAAATAAGAGTTGTAGAAATTGAAACTCTGGACTGCCATGACATACATGTTCTTTACAAGTGTATGTAAACTTTTGACCACAACTGTACATATATTGCACATGTAGTTCGGCCCAAGTTTAACCACTTTTAAATTAATCCGCTAGCCAACTAACCATAGCAACTTAAAAGACCATAGCCTTCAAAACATACTCGTTATCAACTGCAGCAAGCACAGCCAAGTCGTCAATGTGATAAACTAACGACCGGGGAGGAAAACGCACCAATTGCCAAAGAATGGGACCTAGCAGAAGAAAATTCATTTAATATTTTGTAACGAGTTTCGGCGATGGAAACATAACCTTTGCTTACCTCACCCTGTTGTTATTTATACCATGACATGACGGCTTGCTTGTTAAAAGGGACGAGTTATTCCTTGTCATGACAACGGTAAGATCATCCTTTTGTCAACCTTTTGATTTTAAGTGCAAAACTTTCACGAACATTTGTGAATGGTCTGATATAAATTGTTGGCTAATGACCATGGTCTAAGCTGGATAATGAACGCGTAGGTGTGCGTAACACAGTGTTAATTAACTTTGCGGAGGTTCTTCGGCTCCATGTTATACATTAAAACGGTGTATTTATTTATAATTTATTTTAGCTAGAAATGCCCTTCCCTACCCACTACTCCAACACATTGTCTGCCAAACATGTTGTGAACGTGATTCTGTTTCGCCCGGCCTTGGCTCCATAAAATTGCCTTCCTCTTTAAATTAGGGATTTCAATTCCGTACAGTTTTATAAGGCCTCCTGATGGAATCTATAAAGCCTGCTGTGTCAGTAGTTGCTACTGTGCGAGGTCGAATAGAGTTCACTTGTATCTTACCCAGCATTGTTTTACTGCATATGCACGCACGCACGCGCAAGCACACTTGACGACCCACGTACATTTATACACACAAGGACATGTTCAGATAAATACACACATACACAATTATACATGGAGACACACACACAATTATACATGGAGAGACACACACACATCCCCTCAGTTGCACAGGAGTTTATGAGTGCATTTTGATGAGGCTGTTTTCATGCCACATGGTGCAGAATAACTCAAGCTAACACATTAACTGTGGCCCACCTGCTTTTACAAGCATTACACCACACCACTGGAAAAGAGGAAATGGGCACAAACAACATTAAATATATACACACACACACGCACTTACACATGCAAGCAGGCAGTATTTTTACTCTTTAAAGCAAACACATTGCTTTTGTAAGGACTATTAATGTGAATTGTATAAATCAATTGCAACAAGTTGGCACATTTTCTTTCTCTCTCTCTCTCTCTCTCTCTCTCTCTCTGGCCCAGTTTAGGCAAGAGAAATCTTGAGATTCTACAGCCTTTTATGAATCTCGATTGCATCTACATTCTGTGATCTGCAACTGATCTGTGTACACAAAGGGCACAACATGCTCACATCCATCTCAGTCTGTCTAGATAGGGGCTGGGGGAGCCGTTTACAGGAGATCTCTGGTTGATATGCGCACACATCACGTTTGTGGTTGGCCCCACACGCATGATTTGCTCAATCTCTCTGTGAATGAGACAACCCTCAGCGTCCGCAGTGTACCATAGTACACTGCTCTGGATAATGTGGTGAATCATGTTCAGCAGGAGAATTGCAAGAGCTAGGAGTTGTAGGTCCCTAAAAAAAGTTTAGGATGTTTCATAACATTTGCACATAAGACCCCCCCGCTAAACTAAGCATGTGACTTGGCAATGTGTCCTCATCTGCACAGAATGTTTAGATGGAATGTAGCTCACCCAACCTTTTCGGCGGAGAAAACACTCTTTGCAGACTCTCAACCATTTTCAAATGACAGTTCAACGCGATACAAAAAGCTTGTATAAGCAGGGCCTCTCTCTCTCCCTGGTGTTTTTATTTTTGTGATGATCAGGTGTACCGCTAATAGCATAGGTCATTTGGAGCTGGATGACACTGTGTGGACCGAGACGTGAACATGGTAACGAGCTGTCTATGTTGGGTGGTTGTCTTGGTAACTCGATGTGCTTTTTTGGGGGGGGGGGGGTGGGGTTTGCAACCTTAGCCAATACACAGGTCCAGAGACACATGCACACAAAATGAACACACACATTTGCACACTAAAATAGATTTGCAATTAGTCATACCAACAGTAATTTGTTTGTGAATCTGAATTCCACCAAAATCTATTTGAGACTAACTGGAAAATACAACACACTCGCAGATAAAGATTCAAAAAACAATTTTTTTTAATTGCCAAGACAAATTGATTGGAAACAGGCTGCTACTGAGACCAAATTAAACACTATACACAATCAGCCTTTTTAATATAAAATGGAATTCAGAGCTCTTCCAGAACGTTTCAAGGAGTTTTCAGCAGTAAAGGAAGCAACATTGGTTTGGATGTGCTGTAGATAAAACAGGAAATGAGAATGCACTTCAGCGGTTTGAGGTACTTTGTGTATAAACCACAGGTGGATATCACTGACAAGGTTGCAAAAGTCAGTTTTCAAACCATCAGAACAGCTCTTCAAGAGTGGTGTGTAGAACGACTTGAACCCAGCCGCTTATGGGACGTTAATTTCTCAACTGTGACCTTCGACCTGACCCCGGGCCTCTGGCGCTTGACGGACACTTCACAAAGACCCTTGAAGGTGTTGGCAGGCGCTGTGGCAACAACTACAGCAACAACATGTACCACTGCGGGGGGCTTCCTCACCTCCACCCCAAGTCTAACAAACTAACAAGAGAGACAGCTGACCCCAGACAACTTGTGAATGACAGCGAGTGAGAGAGAGGGAGAGACTTGGATTCTACCCTGTGGGTGAGCGATTATCGATCACATTCAAATTGAAAATGTTGAAATGACAGAGATTGAGACTGGGAGATAAAACGAGACGGAGAGACCAAGAGAGAAACGTAGAGAGCGAGCGATGGAGGGTTTGAGAGGGATGGGAGGGGACTGAGTGGGAGGGAGAGAGGGAAAGAAACGGAGAGGAAGGGATGAACTGAAAGAGGGGAGGAAAAGAGAGAGGGGGGAGGAAAAGAGGTGGTGGGGGGGTGGAAGAGAGAGATGGCTGGGGGAGCGAGAGAGAAAGAGGAAGAGAGACTCTGTTCCAGACATGGTGTTATCTATCTTGTCAGGCAGCAGGCTATGATTGCTGTCTCCTTTTCATGGGATGAGTTGAAGGCCACGCTAGCCGGGTGAGCTAAAGGGCAGCTATAAGGGGAAACATACCCGTGTCCATAAAAACAAAAAGAGCAATGAAGCTAATCAGACGGTTGCCAGTCAACGTCGGCCTTCGAAAGCACACTCTTATCTTAACGTCTCTATATTTCCAGTGTTTCCCATATGATGATTTTCCAGCTGTGGTGCTGAGGTGTGTGTGAGGTGCACATTGCTGATGTGCGCGTGCACTGTGCTGAACTGATGTTGAACATGCTAGCACGAGCACTCTCCAAGAGGGTGTGTGGATGGCTGGTTTGACCTTTTGGCATTGATGAGTCTTTGCAAACGGGTGTGCAGCCTCACTCAACTAATCAGCCTGACTCGGGCCGGGCGAGGCTGCATAACCAAGCCACCAACCGCACACACTCCACAATGGACATTTAAAGTATGTCAAACAAAAACTAGTACTCTCGCTGATGTTTCAAACCTCATATTGGATCATTTTAAGGGCATATCTTTAATCTTCAGAAATACTATACAACTGAGGATCACGATAAACAATAACATTGAAGTATTGCCCAACCCTAAAGTAACATAACAAGAAATGGCACATGAGCTAGGGTTGGGCGATATGGTATAATGTTCGATATATTGGTGCATGCACAGGGGCCCGGGAATCCCCCCCCCCAACACCATTTTGTAGCGAAAGCAATCATGGAAGAGCTCGTTGCGGAAAAGAATACAAAATCCCCTGTTTGGGATTATTGACGGTCCGTAATTGGGGTGGCCGTGGGGGTCTTTGCTAATCCTGTGGGCTTTACCTGCACACCGTCCGTTGTGTAAATCCTGGAAGGAGGGATGCTCACATCCCACACTGCTGCGCCGGGCTGGCCCGCGACTTTCTGGTCTGATGCTTGATTTCTGAACTGACGTTGCTTTTTGCGTTCACTTCCACACCGCGAGGTCATGAGGTTGACGTTTTGAATCAGCGGCTCATTAAGTTACGATGCTGCACTTTCAACCTGGTTGTGTTTGTGTTCACTCAATATTTAAAAGAGGTGCAAAAATGTGTACACACCACGTGTGAGCAAACCACCTTGTCATTTGGGTAGAAAAGTTGGTCAGGAGCCATGTCATGAAACCTATATCGAATTGTTCTTGCAATAAAAAAAATAAACTAAACTAAAATGCAGATTTATCATACGCACAGTTGTAAAACTCCAGTTCTTATGATTCTCTGGATGCTATACCAATCTGCTCACAATGCACAGAACATTCAGTCTGAACATGAATCAATATCCTCGTGTGTTTTTATTCTTGTATAGCAGAACACCATTTTGCCGTTGTGCCTTATTTTGTCCACAGTATTTCTCTAAAGAAAACCTAACAATGGACCTTTCCACACTGTCAGTCACGTGGAGAATAATAACCAAGAAGATTGCCTGATTTCTTAAGACCACGCCCCTTGCAACAGAGCCGCCATGATGTCCCACAAACAAAGCTTGTCCCGCGTTGTTGTGTTCATAGATTAGACTACAGATACATTTAGTTAGAACAACATGGTTCTTAGATGCGCTTGGGGAACGTGCAATAATGACCACAGATATCCAGAGAGATTACAGGGAGCGCGTTTCATCCAGATTTGGAGTATCCATGCAGTCTGCAGGACTTGTTTTTAATACATGGATAGAGCTTATGTATTTTAAATTTGGACAACTACATATGGCCTCATAGACATTATTATTAAAAACATGCCTGAAAACTTTAGAAAATAATTTCCTTCTACTTTAGTCATTATTGATGGTACTGAATGTAAGACCCAGGTGCCATCTGCACTGGCTTTACAGAGTCAGCTTTATAGTGACTATAAGTCAAGCACAACCCTCAAAGCATTGACTGGATGTGATCCAAGTGGGTCTGTCATTATTGTGTCCGAGTTATTTACAGGTGCTGTATCTGATAAGGCAATTACTGAACGCAGTGGTTTTTATGATGTACTTAAAACACTGAAAGTTCACAAGTGCAACAATCAAATGGTTGATAGCGACTCCACACATCAATTTACAGCAGCGCCGACACAAAAAGCTACAAAGCTAGCTAATTAGAAGAATCGCTTCTCCGGTCCTGTCCCTGACCAAGATGTGGACACAAAAATCTGGAGCTGATGGTCCCCGGGCGCTGTCATGGGCGGCTGCCCACTGCTCCTGGCTGCCCCTGGAGGGTCAGCATAACAGGATGGGTGAAATGCAGAGACTTAATTTCCACGGGCCACCCTCCCTGCATGTGTGTGTGTTTGGCGGTCACCGCTTCGGCATGCTGTGTTTGTGACCAGACAAGTGTGGATTAATAAAGTTGTTGTTGTTCTTCTTCTTCTTCTTAGTTAAAATTCAAAGGTTTATTTGGCACCTATTTCAGTGTACAGGTACATTGAGCAGTGCATTTTTTTTTCGCTAGGACCAGATTGTTACCGCGTGATTATCGTGTGATTAGCATAGCTAGGTGATTAGCCCATTGTAGCTAGTAGTTAGCAGATCTTAGGCTTATTTTAATTGTAAACATCACTAACGTACTCACCCTGCTTTACATGTGCAGTAGGACTCCACCATTTGTGTCTTCCGCATAGATCGCCAACACTTAGCATCAAGTTTTATGTTGTCTGCTCCGTCCGAAATCCGAATGTCATGGATATATCCTTGTGTCAAATAGTTCAGGCCTTTCTGTAGAACTCTCTTAGATAAAGTAGCGGCATTTGGCAAATAACATACAGCGATATTGTCAGGAATCCTTGAGAGAGAATCATCAGCAGGGGGGCGTTGTTCAGTGGACATTACTAACATGCTGCAGAGCTGTGGGAAAGCTTGTGGGGCATAGCAACAGTAACTAGGGGGGGCGGGACTTGCCGTTTGAATAGGGAAAGGTCCATTGAGGGCGGTGCAGTAGGGGGCACCTAGGATGTTTTTAAATCAATAAAATAAATGTGTTTTTTTGCATGGCTGATTCTAGTAGCGCTTGTAATCAAGCGGGGGCACTGCACCACTACTGGATGTATGCAGTGGAATCACTGATGGCCTATTGGCCTATTCTTATTCTGTTTCACTCCATCAGATTCTCTCTCCTCTATCATCATGCATGCCTGTCTGTCATACTGTTTGATCGTAATGTGCTCTAATGTGAAAAGTTATTATTTAATCTTAATTATGTGAGAAATTCTAAAATCTAAATAAATAATGATACATTGATATAGAGTAAATGTAAAGAGTTATAAAAAGAGAGCTTAGGAAAGAGCAGAAGATTTTTTTTCCCTTTTTTTATTTTTTTTTAAATGCTTGTGACATCAACTCCTGCCCAGAGAATACAGATGTACATTAGCTGCTGATTTGAAGTGTAATATTTATGTTTTGTATAGAGTTGTTATGTCCCTGCAACATAGTATTATGGGCACATTCACGTCCTCTGCTCTGCACTACTTGTGGTTGTTTTTAGAGATGGTACGGATGTTTTATAATCGTGCTACAACACTATCAACCTCTGTAGCACCAGTGCTATGTGCAAAAATAGTTAACATACAGCCCTGGCTTAACAATATGGTCTTTATTTTGACAGATATTGCGATATTTTTCACTATTAGAGGGAATGGTCATTTTTGCATCACAATTTTCATTTTCACTCAAAAAACTATCATGGTCTGACATTTGTTGGTCTGTACCAAACAAACATGGTTTTGTTTTTTACATCTGCAGAAAAAAAAGGTCAGCCAAGGCATCTCTGCAGCAGTACATCATCTATAATGGTGTTATGAATTTACATTTGCACATTTTACCCTTATCAAAAAATTCCAGCTGCTGAGATTTGGATATTGCACTTGGCCATAATGCGATTTGCGATAATATGTTGATGAATTGTTCAGCCATAGTTTTGAATGCTAAAAGTTATACCTGCAGACTCCACTGAGATGCCGTCGCCGTCGCCGTGGTGACCGGCTGTTTAGTGTGTGCCCGCTTGCCGTCTGCGGGGCCACACACACGTCAATGAGGCGTGAAATGTTCTCTGCTGGAAGCGCCGCGGCACAGCGTGACGTGTGAAACATGGAGAGTGATATTATTTCTTTATTTGAGTTGTGGTTTCCATCTGATTTGTATCAGCTCTTGATGTCCGACGCGACGGAGTTGACTCCATGGTTACACGCTAACAGGATGTCACAGGTGTCCGGGGTGGTGATGCCATGTTGTGAAGTGTGCGCTGCGAGAGGCAAACATTTCCTGTGCATCAGGACACGCCATTTTGTTTTGTATCAAAGAATAAAATCTGACAAACACACACAATGTAGGCAGGTTCTTTGAACGTACCAGCATGCCTTTCATCACAGTTAAATCTATACCTCTCTATTGATCATTCGGTCTCCATCTGTCTCTCTTTGTTGCTCTCTGTCGCTCTTACTCTCTGTCTCTCTCTCTCTGTCTATCCCTATAACTCTCTCTCTCTGTCTGTCTCTGTCTCTCTCTCTGTCTCGCTGTCTCTCTGTCTCTCTCTCTCTCCAGGCAAGCCAATGAGGAGTACCAGGTCCTCGCTAACTCCTGGCGTTACTCCTCGGCCTTCTCCAACAAGTTGTTCTTCACAGTAGTCGACTACGATGAGGGAGCTGACGTCTTCCAGCAGGTAGCCGCCTGCCCCCCCCCTCTCTCTAATCGTCTGTCTGGGGTTACAATGTCATAAAATACCTGTGATGCACTCTCTGTGTGTGTGTGTGTGTGTGTGTGTGTGTGTGTGTGTGTGTGTGTGTGTGTGTGTGTGTGTGTGTGTGTGTGTGTGGTGTGTGTGTGTGTGTGTGTGTGTGTGTGTGTGTGTGTGTGTGTGTGTGTACGTGCGTGTGACAAAGCAAATGCGGATCTCTTGTTGGAAAACTGATTCAAAATTCAAGTTTATTATTGTGTGGAAAATGGCGTATCATATTCTAATCAGCTGTCCGTGATGAGAATGGGATTGGTGAGATATTATTTGAATGACGAGATCTCCGCTGTGCTAACATCATTAACTTACTGTATATGAGTATGCATTTCAATAGGATGCAGTGCAGTGTGCCCTGGTGGGTTTCTTTAGCATTGCATTCTTCGAGCCAACAACTTAGTGTGTGGGTGTGTTATTGAGTTTATTTCTGCATTCACTTTGTTTTTTTTTCAAGTTTCTATTTATTTTATTTCATTAAACAAACAAAACCCATTTACACGCCTACACACATGCACACACCCACAATACAAATACAAGGTATTTGTGACAAAACTGCAACACACACATGCAAGTGTGCAGGGGCACACACACACACACATACACATAAATACCTGTGAAACTCCTACACCATCGTATACATAATCAGTGGTCACCATGGCAACGGAGGCCCCTAGGGGCGGACAATCACAACAGAATTGTCTTGTGGTGACAGAGCGTGGAATCACAACCTAATGAGGCTTTGGTGTTCGGAGACAGCGTGCGACCAAACTCATCCACTAGTCTCTCCCTCACTCTGCCTCTCTCGCTCTTTTCTCTCTCCATTTCCCATGCTGTTAGCTGTCACTCTCCCATTTTTTTTTAAATTCCTTATCCTCCAGCCCCCCCCCCCCCCCTTTAGTTTCAAAAAGGGGGGGGGGGGGGGGCGGTATGTTTTTTTAGAAGTATGTTTTATGAAGTATGTTTTTTTCCATACTTCTATTATCTCCTTGATATTCACTGGATGTATTTCATGCCTATAATAACTTGCATGTCTAAGCAAATCTCAGTCCCATTCTTTTGTAATGTGTTAGTCGAGCTCTCTCTCTGTCTCTGTCTCTGTCTCTGCCTCTGTCTCTCTCTTTCTCTCTCTCCGTCTGTCTCCCCTATATATGCAGTATATATATATGTGTGTGTGTGTGTGTGTGTCTCTCTGTGTCTCCCTATCTTAGTCAACACTGAGGTCTCTCTCCCCTTGCCCTCAGGGTAGAGGCAGTGACTGCTTTTGTGCTTTCTTGGGCTTCTCCTCCTTCTTGATAAGCGTCATGGCGTACCAGCAGTGTAATGACACTCCTCCTGTCCTCTCACCTCGTCTTGTCTCCTTCCCTTCCGTCTCTCCTCTCTTCTTGCCTCTCATATCCTCTCCTCTGTCTCGTCTTCCGCTCATATCTCCTCTCTCTCTCTCTCTCTCCTTGCTTCTCTTCTCCTGTGTGTGTGTGTGTGTGTGTGTGTGTGTGTGTGTGCGTTGTGGTGTGTGTGTTTATATCGCGCTCCTGATCAGGAGGTCCACCCCACGCAGCGCTGTGACACTGATTAGATGATGAGAGAGGGACTGTAGTGGTCCATTCATTAACACTGAAGAGACACACACATTCAGTAATTATACAATCCCCATTCCCACTTGAAACACACACACACACGTACACACAAGCAATATCAGAAAGAATAATGGTGAGGCCAGTGAGAAAACCGCATTTTAGATCAGTGTTGATAATCCCAAGACATCACATACACAACACCACTCCCCTCAGTCCCTCCGTCCCCCTCTGCATCCATTTTAACACTGGCTCCACCTTTTGGTTTGATTCATTTGATTTATTAGGATCTCTTTTAGCTCAATGGCTGTTCTTCTACATGAAAAATTTTCAGAATCAGAATTAGAAACAGCTTTATTGCCTTTGTTTTTGCAAACAAGGAATGTGCATTTGTGCAGCTTTTGGTGCCTAACATTAAACATTAAACAGGGTAAAAACATAGAAATTAAAAAAAAAATGCGAAAAATATATTTAAAAAATATCAAAATAAGAAAAAGGTGCAATTTAAAGAAAAGACGTACATACATACACACATGGATACATACATACACACATGGATACATACATACACACATGGATACATACACACATATAACTTGCATATTTTGCCACATAGACTGTAATATACCTATACCCAGTTATTGTAATGAATTCCATAATTTAACAGTTCTAAAAATAAAAGTCCATCTTCCCATTTCAGTTTAAATTTTTGGTAGTACGTAATGCTTTTTATCTCTTATTCTATAAGTTTACCTTAATCAAGGGCACTTCATCCGTCATGTGTATCAAAGCAGTTTCAGTTTTTACCATAAGCATGGGTATGGGTTACATTTTCAAATGTGATCACTTACTAGTCTTTCCAAATTTTTACTTAAGTGAGAAGTCTAAGCTAATTGTTACTGTTGCATGCATTAAAAGCTAATTTAGTATCCTTAGGAATGGGAAATTGGGAAATCTGTGGGAAATTTCCTTGTTGCATCAAATGAATACTTTACTGGTCTATCAATAGACCAGGGCAGCAGATTTCAACAATTTGTTATCTATAAGATCATTTGTTATCAGGAAGTGAAGTCAACGTTTTCCCAATGTCATGTAATGATATACCTGGTAGTTCAAAACTGCAGTTTTTTCCCCATCATAATAGTTTGGTCTATTTCACCTCCCACTAATTCTTTTGAGGCATTTCTATTCATATTGGATCTGAGGTCAATTACCTTTGATTCAAAATAGCGAGCAAAGTGATTGGAAAAGTCTACTGGTTTTGTTCTAATCTTTCCATCAGCATCCACACTAACAGGACTTGCACTATTTGACCTACCAAGCAGACCATTTACTGTATGCCATATCTGTTTTGAATTGTTTCTACATCCCTCAATATCTTTTTGATAATATAAGGTCTTTTTCTGACGATTAAATTTTGTTCCTGCATTTTCTGTATAGCATAAAATTTGAATCTAATCTTGACGTAGATGCTGCAGCATTTGCCTCATTCCTCTGCGATATTGCATCTCTTACTTGTTGGTCAATCCAAGGGGATGGTTTGACTTTACCTGTACTTTTCCTTATCAATGAACAATTTCATAAAATAATCAACAGAAAATCCATATCATCAAGACACACAAGGTACTATAGAACAGCGACCAAATCTGACAAATGAGAAAAAAACTGAATTCATAATGTGCAAGACCATTTTAATAAGAAGGGTACGAACCTCGTCCCTGATGAGAATGCTGCTGCCACTACCGCATTCATGTTATATACTGTGGGACACCTACTTTGCTTCTCTCCTCCTCCCCTTTCTCCTAATCTCCATCTACTCTACCTCTTCGTCTCTTCACATTGCGACAGGCGCTAATGATTGCTTCCACCCAAGGAGAACTATCGATGTTGATGTAAGGTTCTGTGGAGATACAAGATGACACGAAGGACATCACTTTGCCTTTGTTTTTATGTTCGATGTGTTCAATGGCCTCATGAACTGTGGGGCACTGAATGCATGGAGAATAATTACTTCTCTCTCTCTCTCTCTCTCTCTCTCTCTCTCTCTCTCTCTCTCTCTCTCTCTCTCTCTCTCTCTCCTCCCCCCAGCTCAAACATGAACAGCGCCCCCACCTTCATGCACTTCCCAGCCAAAGGGAAGCCCAAGCGGGCGGACACCTTTGACCTGCAGAGGATTGGCTTTGCCTCGGAGCAGCTGGCCAAGTGGATCGCCGACCGCACCGACGTGCAGGTAGATTAGACTGCTCACCCCCCGAACTCCTGCTGCCAATGCTACCCAGCATACCACTACCGCGTGTATTCACGCTGGGAATGCTTGCGCCGACCAAAGCACAGATGAAAACACATAATCTTTGAGTGCGGAGTAGAGATGTTTGTTTGTTTGTGTGTGTGGGTACATGGGTTGTGTGTGTGTGTGTGTGTGTGTTGTGAGACCATCCAGATGTAAATATCAGCCTGGCCTTGGCTAGATAGCAACTGACTTTGCTCTTGGTTTGAAGTAAAGCAAAACATATATTTTATATATAGCATATTGTCCTCTGATAAAAGCCTTCCATGCACATTTCTGTTTATCTTTTATTCTCATCATTCAGTCTATCTGGGATAAAACGGTTTTGGTTGCTTCGTACAGCAGCTACACTGTCCTTGGGTAATACCATTGCAATACCATTGTGTGGTATTTCCTCATTTTAAGGGCAAGGCTACTTGGCCTTTGGTGTAAATCAAATAAAAAATAAAAAAGAATACAAACGTAACCCATTATAACTTGTATAACCAAGTCATTCACTGTCACTGGCCTCATCTGATCTTCTGTTGATGCTGAGAAGAGGGAGACCAGATGAGAGTGGAAACATTAATCGAAAGGGTCATCGACAAGCTAAATGGCAGCGAATGTATTCTGTTCACCAGTTTGTTTGTTCGTTTGTTCGGATAGCTTAACTTCCAGCTAAGGCTGACCACTCATTCATAACATGAAGTTGTGTGCCACAGACTTTAAGTTAACTTTGGCGCGCACTGGGCAACCGGATGTCCTATGTCTAGTTGTTTATGTAACTCGTTGGCACCAAGCTTCTTTATCTGCAGCTTCGTACCCACTGGTAAAGACCTCTTGCTACTTACGAGTCGCAGGTATTGTTGGAGCAGAGTTGCATAAGTTTGCCTACAGCTGATGGGGTAGACTTGATTTGATGTACCGGTTAACCGTAGCTACATTCCATTCATTCTTAAAATGTGATGTGTCCAGAGTTGAGGCAAAGAAGAAAAGGTCAAAACCAGCTGACAGCTGGAGCTTCATGGCCACTGTGTCCGCAAGGCACGTCACTTTTGTAGGGGCAAAGGCAGCCAAAACCAGAGCCACAGTGAAATCCTATTTTTCAATTTTAAATTTTGGGAAGAGGACTGGAGGCCAGACTGAACTGCAGAGAGAAACACAAAGTGAACTCACATGATCAGCAGTAGCCATTACCTGTTTAATGATAAACCACGGTAAAATTCCAGATGGTTAGTAGAACCTATCAAATTTTAACCGTCAGTGTTTAACCGTGGTTAATTATCACGCTAAAACTGCCGTAAATACTGCCCAGCATCAACCAAAGTAAGCGACAGTCTCCCAGACGCAGGTGTGCAGGGGCCGCTTGCAAGGTCAGACAACATGGCGGAAGGTGCATTTTGGGTATTGCAAGAGTGCTGACGGAAAGTTGATTGAAGATGGTTACCCTGTCTGCAGAACATGCAGAATTGTTTTTTTCATCCTCGTGACCACCACCATTACTTTACAGCAAAGGCATGTTACGTTTTAGGTAAATGCATGATGTGGGGAAAGATATTTTGGGAAGAAGTTCTGGATGCATGTGTTACGGTGAACTACTAGTGTGCTCAGTAAAAGTTGGAAGTTGTTGTTGAACGCTATGGACGTCATGGTGTGTACCATCCAACAACATGCGTGCAACAGTGCAAGAGGTTCTTAACTTAATCGAATGACTGCAAATGCAAGACATCAGTGGATGTTCAGTGTATCTGCCCCCCCCCACCCCCCAAAACAAATTGCATTATATTGTCATAAAAAAAAATGCAAAAATAGGAATTTTCAGCACATTGTAACACTACTGTGATAATAACGTGATCTGACATTTCCATACCGTTACATCTGGAGTCTCACCAGACTACCACCCTAGTAGCATGCTTGGTTTCATGGCAACCACACAACGATGTGGAAATCTTTATTCATATCTTCGTTCCCCAATTCATGAATCGATTTAGCTATTCAAATATTTATTTCCGTGGTGGCAAGTAAATGGAATGCCCTGTGCTGATTGGCTGTGCCTGATGGTGCTATTTCATCCCGGCAGCAGCTTAGCTTACTGCAGGAAAGAAAAAACACAAAAAAAACGCTAGCTTGTTAATTGATCAGTGAGTTAACATGCCACATTTTCACAGCCTGTGCTTCAAAACACACTGGATGGTTTTGGTGTAATGGCTATGTTTATCTGTGGCGTTACATGTTCTCATTAATTCATGATTGTGAGTGTTTAATATATAAAGTAAAACTGCTGTAAACATCCGGCGGCTACATGGGGTCAGGCCACTCTGTCGACTGTCGGCTCATCGACTCCACTACAGAGTTTTTTATTCCTTTCTCTTTTTTTTTTATTGCCGACAGAGGTCCCCTCGACGTAACACAATTCATCAAGGATAACACAAGCAGGTCTATTTCCTGCGCCACAGCCAGCCAGCGGTACTCTATGATCTTTTATTGATATGTAGGCAAATCAGAAGCCACCGTTCAGCGTGCAGTCCCGGCCCCTGCTTTGCATTCAGGAGGTCGAGCGGTGGGGGGAAATCCAGACTGCACTTAGGCTAAGTACTAGCTATCGGGCACCTCTGCGTCATGCCGCTTACCTCAAATCAAAACGGAGGAGAGGAGAGGGAATATAAGACAGATATACGATAAAAGAAAAAGAGCAAATTGGGGCAGATGATTTAATGGAGGTAATGGACGAACCTTAAGACTAACGAGAGTGCCTAAAGTGGCTAAAATGGCTGAGCTTGGGGGTGGCGGGGATTTGTCTTGGTGTGGCGCTGCGTAGCACTGTGCGGGCGCATTCCAAAAATGGCAATGAGGATAGATGATGGAGCAGGGGGCTGGGCTAGCGGCTGCTTCCCCCGCCACATCCATCACTGGTCTGGGCCTTTTATGTCCAGCATTACGGAACATAGGAGGGAGAGATGGCATTCATTTCGGCCAAATTGTTCTGCTATCTCTCTCTCGCTCTCTCTCTCCCCCTCTCCCTCTCTCTCTCTCTCTCTCTCTCTCTCTCTCTCTCTCATATAAGTCTTTCTCTTTATTTCTCTGTCTCTCGCACAACTTAAGACTGGTGTCTGTCACCAGTTCAATAAACAATTTGTTCAGTAGCCTATGTGTGTGTAGGTGTATGTGCGTGTCTTTAAGGTATATCAGTGACAGTGAGAAGCACTCTAACACTCAACGATGATACCAGGCGGCTATATATAGATGATATGAACGTGTTTGTTGCCGTTCTCTACAAGATGACGGACATGCTGAAGGCATGGACAGGAGACGTACCTCCTCGGCAAGGTAGAGTTAGAGCATCCAGTGTCAAGTTGTCAACGTATCTATACTGGCTTTTACTCCCATTTTGTATCTGAAGCTAAAATATATATAGTGTTGAGAAAAAAACCTATTTGTTGATGCAGTTAATATAATATAAAGATGTTAACATGACGAGGACATGACACTTCTCGAGCATGCTTATCAGTTTTGTTATATTATTGAGAAGGAATTAAAATAGCCCTGTTTTTACATTAAAATGTCAATTCTGTTGGAAAGTTCCTTGGCTGGGAACTTTCCTCGGGCAAACTTTAAGTAAAGTGTGTTTTTCTTTTTTCTTCCGGCAGGTTTCTGCTTGAGAACCTCCGCGCAACACCATTATAGAGTCTTGTGTTTGGCCCTTGCTCCGCACATTTGACACAAAGGGGCCACGATAGGCTACTTAGTCGTCCTGAAAAGAAGTGGCGAGGGAAAAAAAAACCACTAAGCTCGTAGCTTTCCTGGCAGAAGCCAATAGATTAAAGTCTTTAGGGGTTGTTTTTATTCAGGAAAAGACCCCTTTCAGATCAACTGGTCTTTTATGTCAAATATGCTACCCCTTCTTGACAAAGCCCTTTTCTCTCTCTCTTCCTCTCTCTCTCTCTCGCTCGTCTTTTCCTGTCACCCACTCACCCTCACGACTTAACCTCCTGATCTGTCCTCTAGCCACTCTTGAAAATAGTTGTACTCCTGTTTTCTATTTGTTTACTACGGTGTGACTCCTAACTGTGTGTGTTGTGTGTGTGTGTGTGTGTGTGTGCACGCGCGTGTGCATTGCATCTATTTGCACATTTCCTATACTACTACAAAGCACATTTCAAAAGGTATTGGAAGGACAACCCCATGAGAGGGGCCAGGAACAGATACTCATTACAAATCGACATGCGGCATCTCAACACCAGAGAGCGTACGCGGTCATGTACACATATACATAGCACACAAGTCATTATCACCCCCCTTTACAGCCCACCTGCTCCATTCCTCACCGTCTACATCTTTTTTGCGAAGTACAATGCCGTCGACCAAAACCAATATGGTCACAACACAATTTCAGATTAGTCGTAGGCTGCCATGATACAGAAAAGGAAAACAAATCTATAAACACAATCAAAAGTTAAGATGAGATGAACACTTGTTCATTCATAAAAGACACAAAGGAAAAGATTAAATTTTCTACATCAATACTTTTCTTCTTTCATGCTGTGAGTTGTGGTTCTGCGTACTGAATTAAAATGTTGCGTTTTACCATATGTATTATATTTTACGATATTGGCACACCCATCGGGTGACTCGACTGCAGAGGTTATACTGATGCTGATTCATCGTTGTATTATTTTATCATAATTTAAAATACAGACATTACCGTGGCACCATACACATTTGAGTCTAACTGCATAAGGAGCCTGTTCAACTAATCTCTCTGTCTCTGTCTGTCTCTCTGTGTCTGTGTGTCTCTCTCTGTCTGTGTCTGTGTCTCTCTGTGTCTGTGTGTCTCTGTCTCTCTGTGTCTGTGTGTGTCTCTCTGTGTGTCTCTGTGTGTCTCTCTGTCTCTGTGTGTCTCTCTGTGTGTCTCTCTCTGTCTCTGTGTGTCTCTCTGTGTGTCTCTCTCTGTCTCTTTGTGCATGTGTGCTGTCAGATCCGTGTGTTCCGTCCCCCTAACTACTCGGGGACCATCGCGCTGGCCCTGCTGGTGTCCCTGGTGGGGGGTCTGCTGTATCTGCGCCGCAACAACCTGGAGTTCATCTATAACAAGACCGGGTGGGCCATGGCTGCCCTGGTGGGTCCCGCGTGCGCACACACACACGCACACACGCACACGCACATGCTCACGCACACACACACGCCCACACACGCTCACACACACACACACGCTCACACTAGTGCACTCACACTGTCTCACTCATACATACACACACAGTCTCACTCACACACTTGGTCACACACACACACGTGCACACACACACACACACACATGTACACACACACACGTACACACAAATTCAACAGCTGTAGTTCCTGAGAGGAATCACATATACTGCACAAGGTCACTCACATGCACACATACACGTTAACACGCCCCCCCCCCCCCCCCACACACACACACACACACACACACACACACACACACACACACACACACACACACACACACACACACACACACACACACACACCATCCACGAGAGAGAACTCATGTCTCCTTTTCCGCAGTGTGTGGTGTTTGCCATGACGTCCGGACAGATGTGGAACCACATCAGAGGACCCCCCTACGCCCACAAGAACCCCCAGAACGGACAAGTGGTACTGCTGCATGTCTGTCTGTCTGTCTGTGTGGCTCGATGTCCGTCTGTCTTTGTGACGCTCTGTCTGGTTAGCTGTCTGTGGCTCGATGACTATGTGTCGGCCTGTCTATCTCTCTGTCTGTCTGTATGTCTTCTGCATTGGGAAGAAGACGGTTGTGAAGCACTGTGTTGAAGCAGTGCGTGTGTGCGTGCGTGCGTGTGTGTGCGTGCGCGTTTGTGTGTGCATGAATGTGCGCGTGTGTGTCTGATAAGTGATGGGCACCATCTGTGCTAGACTTGGACTACAGACCTCTGCTGATACACTGGGTGTCATGCGTTCACTGTCAGGGGTTTGTGTGTGTGTGTGTGTGTGTGTGTGTGTGTGTGTGTGGTGCGTGTGTGTGTGTGTGCGCGTGCGTGCGTGCGCGTGTGTGTGCGCGTGCGTGCGTGCGTGCGTGTTAGAACGGAATGACGGCTGCTGGAGTACCTGACACCCAGGGAGGGAGTGCATACTCGTCTCGGGAGCTGGGATGTCATCCAGAAATAAAAAGGACAAAAGACTGACAGAGAGAGAGAGGGCGCTCGAGAGTCAGACAGACAGAGAGAGAGAGAGAGAGAGATGTTACTTTGAGAGAGTGTTTGAATATACAGTCGGCCTGTCACCCCTCTGACATCTCTGCATATGAACACATTTCTCAGCACGTGTCTCCTTCTAACGCACACACATTTACATTTACATTTAGGGCATTTGGCGGACGATTTTATCCGAAGCGACTTACAAAGAGTACATTTGTTGAAAGAGACAGTATATTGCTGTGTACATAAAGATAAGAATAGAGCAGGTTTCAAGCATTCATAATTGCAAGGCTAATAGAACGATTTTCATAATTGCTAGGTTGCCTGTGTAATAGCTGGGATAAGAGCAGAAGTGCCCTTCTGAGTGCATTACCAACACATCTAAGAACATACAACATGCTAAACAATGCTAAGTACTATTAATAATGCCAAGACGTACAAACACTCAAGTTAGAACTAGGGTTAAGAGAGGGAAGGCAGGGGAGGTTATGCAGAGTCCAGGTGAACTCTGAACAGGTGGGTCTTGAGTCTCTTGAGGAAGCTGGTGAGCGACTATGCCGTCCTGACATGAGCCGGAAGCTCATTCCACCATTGAGGTGCCAGAACAGAGAAGAGTTTAGACTTGGCAGAGCAGTGTTTGCCTGTTCTTGGTGAAGGTGTTACCAGTCGTCTAGCCGAAGTTGTTGAGTGGAGCATTCGGGTTGGGGCATAGGGTCTGACTAATGTTTGGAGGTAGGTAGGGGCAGTTCCACTGACAGCCTTGTAGGCACAGCTGGTCATCCAGTACCACGCTAAGATTCCTTGCAGTCAGTGGAGGGGGGAATTTGATGTCCTCAATGGTGACAAATACGTCCATCTGAGGGCAGTCTTTCCCCGGCATGAAGAGAAGCTCAGTCTTGCCTAGGTTAAGCTTCAGGTGACTGGCAGTAGTCCATTTGCTGCTCAGCCAGGCATTTAGAGATCTGTGTTGTGATTTGGGTGTCAGAGGGGAGGAAGGAAAGGAACAGTTGGGTGTCTTCTGCGTAACAGTGATAGGAGAATGGCATTAGAGCCTAGAGATCTAGTGTATAAGGAGAACAGAAGGGGTCCTAGTACTGAGCCTTTGTGGACCATTCTGCTGAGACCATTCGGCTCATTCTTGGTGAGCCATTCTGCCATCTGTCAGGTAGGAAGTGAACCAGGATAACGCAGATCCAGCAATGCCAAGTTCTGCCAGAGTGGAGAGGATCTGGTGGTTCACTGTCTCGAACACGCCAGAGAAGTCAAGAAGGATGAGCACAGATGAGAGGGACAAGCCTCGGGCGAGCAGTTACCGTGAGCAGGGCCATCTCCTTGGAGTGTACGTCCTTGTAGTCTGACTGAGGGGTCTAGCATGTTGTTTTGAGAGAGATGGCAGGGTAGTTGGGTAGAGACAGCACATTCGAGGGTTTTGGAGAGGTATTAAAGGAGGGATACAGGTCTGTAGTTCCGGATGTTGGTGGGGGTGGGTTTCTTGAGGAGTGGCTTGATTCTGGCTATTCTAGTACTGTCTTGAAGGTGTTTGGGAGGGAGGTGTTGATTAGGGTATCGAGGAAGGGCTGGATGTCGTCCGAAATGTCTTAGAGAAGGGAGGATGGGATTGGGTCAAGGGGACAGGTGGTGGCGTGGTTGGATGCAATAAGCCTGTAGATTTCCTCAGAGGAGAGAGGTTTGAATCAGGTTAGGCTGACATGGGTAGGGGGAGGGAGGATAGCAGCAGGGGTGACAGAGAAGGTGATGTACTTCACCTTCTTTGTAAAGTAGTGACAAAGTTAAGCTATGGGGGAGGAGGTGGTGAGGGAGGGTTGAGGAGGAAAGCGAACATGGAGAAATGTTACTGAGGGTTGGAGACGGGAGAGTTGATCTTTGCAAGGTAGAAGGCAGATTTGACTGCTGACACAGTAGAGGTGAAATCTAAGAGGAGGTGGAGGTCCTGAGAGAGATCATCAGCAGAGTCTGATTTCCTCCATTTTCTCTCAGCTGCCCACTGCTCTGCTCTAAAAGCCATAGAGTTTCGGACCGCCACGGAGGGGGAGGAGAGGATTGTGCTGGTCTGGAGGTGAGTGGACAGAGCGAGTCCAAGGAGGAGGAGAGAAAGTATGTCAGAGTGGAGGAAGGAGGGAGAATTGGGGGGCGGTGGATATTGAGGTGAGGACAGTTGCGGAGAGAGTAGAGGGAGAGAGAGTTTTCAGGTTTCTGCGGTGCCGATGATGTGAGAAGTAGTGGGGAGGGAGGTGGGAGATTTTAGGGGGAAGGAGAAAGTGACAAAATGGTGGTCAGATACAGGGAGAGGGGAAACAGAGTGCCGAAGTGGCGCAGGACTTTGTGAAGACGAGGTCGAGTTGGTTCCCGACTTTGTGGGTGGAGGGAGATGGAGTGAGCAACAGCCCTGCCACCGAATGTGGCAATAAAGTTTAGACAGCTGAGTTAAAACAGCTGAGGAAGGCATCCATCTCATCGAAGAAGTTGCAGAGAGGGCGTGGTGGTCAGTAGTAGGGTTGCTCAAAATTCCCGAATCTGACCCTTTTTAAATCCCGGGATTATAGAGCCCCTTCCCGGGAAATCCCGGGATTCCCGTAGAAACTGGAAGTACCTTTTAATACTAATTTAATGCTAGACCTATATAAATAAATGCAACAGAACAACGCTATTTTATCAAATACAAATGTTTTATTTCTATGAACAACATGCAGCAATTCTGTTTAAATTCTCATGAAGAAAAAAAATAACTATCTTCGTTACATTTTGTAGTGGCCAGGGGGGGTCGGGGCCACCACATGGCCGCGCAGATGACGTGGGGGGCCGGAGGGATTATGAGGAATGTTATGTATGGGAAATGTATTATGGGAAAGCACATGGGCGTAGAATGTAGTGGGGACGCTGGGGACATGTCCCCACCAACAGTGTTGGGAAAGTTCACTTTCTACATGAACTTCTTCAAAGTTCAGTTGACAAATTTTAAAATGAACTAGTTCAGTTCATAGTTCATAATTAAACATTTTGAACTAAGTTCACAGTTCCAAAAATGAACTAGTTCATAGTTCATTTTTTCAATATGTTGCTGCGAGCTATTATTTTTCAAAATTATTGCCACAGCCCATATAGAACCACAGACAGCAATTATTTTATCAGTTATCAGTATCATATTGTAGGAGTGTGGGAAACAAAAGGGCTGAGAAAGGCTTTTTGTGGACGGAGTAAATAAACGTCGGCTTTATTACACACTCTGCATTCGCTCCTACAACACAACACGCTCTCCCCCGTCCCACTTGATTAACGGTCATGGGTAATGTAGTTGAATAAACCTATCAAGTAACTATAACTTCAACAAGGCTAGCTCGCTGTGAATTCTAACCTATATTGTCCTGCTAGTGAGTGGTCACTAAAATATCCAATTTTGAATCCTTATCCAACCAGGGTTTACATTAGCATTGAGGGGACAGCATTTCCCCATTGTTGCTTTAACGCTTTGTTTTGATGACGCATGCGGCAGTGCGACACTGGTGGCTGGTGTTGCCAGATTGGGTGTTTTTTCCGCTACATATTAACGCCTGTTTTCGGTGTGTTTTA
>PIJE02000004.1:260558-298058 GCA_002895965.2 Coryphaenoides rupestris
CCTCGCGAGTCGCCCGCAAGGCATGCTCTAAATAAAATAAAAGTCAACAGCTTGTCACCCAGTGATAAAACAAGTTATGCTACGAAATTAACGTTGGTGAATGGGATACGTCTTGTTGACCCATATGCTTTAGGCGCCGATAAGTGGATTCATGGGCGTAGCATTTAGTGGGGACGCTGGGGACATGTCCCCACCAATATCCCCCCCCCCCCTCCCGGATCAAACCGCGAATTAGTGAGCAACCCCCCCTCATCAGAACCGCGAATTAACGGAGCAACCCCCCCCCCATCAGAACCGCAAATTAACGGAGCAACCCCCCCCCCCTCATCAGAACCGCGAATTAACGGATTAATGTCCAAAATAAATAACACACACACACACACACACACACACACACACACACACACACACACACACACACACACACACACACACTATCTGTCTACACACACACACACCACACACTATCTCTGTCCACAGACACACACACTACACACACACTATATGCACTATCGCTGACTACACACATACACACGCACACAAAAACACACACTACACACTATCTCTGTCCACACACACTACGCACTATCGCCAACTACACACATGCACACACACACACACACACACACACACTTTCTTTCTATGTGCAAACCCACACACACACTACAAACAAACATTATCTAGACTGCACACACACACAAAAACGCAGTATTACGTCTACAGTCATTGAGAACTCATACACTGCACGTAAACCCCAAGAACAGAATATTGTGCATGCGCACATGCATTACATACACACACATTACAGAAAGCGATCAATGTAAATATTGATTAGCCCAGTTTCCTGTCTAATATCTCTAATGGCAACAACCAAAAAGCTTCAATGGCTCGTCTGGCCCTACAGTATATGCTGGCAACTGTTAACCTGGCTGAGGCTGGATTCAGTAGAAGCCACTTGTGGGTCACCTCACTGTTCCTTCAAGTGTTTCTGTGAAGCGTACGCAATGTAGAGGGAGTGAGCAAGTCATCTGTGCATTCATTGGGATTACCTGTAGGGATGTGAATCTGCAGGGACGTCCAGATTACAAGGATACGATATTGCAGGGATTGTATTGCCATTCAGTCATTACTAAGGGGGCCTTATTAAACCCCCAGCTATGACGGTGATTAGCCCTTACAAGCCGTTTCAGAATTGTCATTGTGACAAAGTGACATCCACCTGGATGTACACTGACTTTACCAGTTGTTACAGTCCACTGGGTAGGCCAGTAGTCAGATCTAGGCGGCATACTTCTAGGTGGACACTCCCCAATGCTACTTATTGATGAGCTTCCCCAGCTCCATCAGTGGTCAGTCGTGCATGGTTTAACTCTATTGTTATGAACATTTGTTCGAGCCCTGATTTCCCGCTGACTGTTGGCAGTTAAATCTTCACTTAAAGCAGTTGATTGTTTATGCTACCATTATGGCACCTATTGCACGAGTACCAATGCGACAAATCTGTCTGCGTTCCTTCCCAAGGTTTCTTCCCTGAGACGAGGGAGAGTTTTTCCTTGCCCTGATAAGGGGCTGTGGTTAAGGGGTGTCTCATGATGCGGCCTGTAAAGACATTTTGAAACTGTGATTTCAGGGCGAAATGAACAAATTGACTTGATGTGAATATTGTGTTGCTGCCAGTTCTCCTCTCCCATGGGAGTTTATCAGCTGCACTCCCTGCCTGCTCTGGCATGGCTCCAGGGACGGGCAGGGAGAGTTCCAGAACAAAGCCATTTTATTGCAGGTTTTCCCAGCAAAATGAAGTTGGGTGAAGGGGGAATTGCTCCTGAGAAAGAGGCAAGTAGCAGCGTAGTGCTGGACCCTAAAGTTTTAAAGTCCAATCATCGTTCTGAGTCGAGTTAAATTCAGGGTCAGGGTTTTAAAAAATCATGTGCATTATGGTAATCAAATAAAACAGGATGTAGAAGCTGCTGTCGGGAAAATGTGAACATTGGAAAAAGAGAAAATGAAACACTCCCTCCATCCCTCCCTCCCCAAATTGTTCTGCCATTGATAGATGTTGCATTCACACACCTGTGGTGGAGCTTAGCCAATTGTGATTGACAGGCAAGATGGATTTCCTGAACCAGTCAGGGAAAAGATGTCCGGGTTGGTCAGAAAAGAGGTGGGAACGGTCTAAAAGCAAAATTGTCTCATAGACCACAGTAACTAACTGTAACGAGAAGCAGATATCCTCACATTGCACTCACTAATACGTGACCGATAGATCCCATATTTAACAAATTACACTCAAATGATCATATATCATATAGGTAGGCTATAGATCTTTCCTACAGCACCTTTTAATAGGCCTACATCAAATACATATGTATATGTAGGGCCTCAGCCATTCAGAATGGTGGTTGGGACCATTTTCTTCTTTATTCTGGGGGTAAAGAGGCACCACAAAGTCTGTTCCTGTGCTCCCTGGGCAGCCATCTTGCTTACACACACACACACTGTATATAGTTTGCAACTATTGACCATGCTTATTGCCTCTTCGATTTAATAAGTGTTCTTTTATTATCAGATCAGGTCAGGCTGCTTCTGTATATAAGAATCTCTCTCTCTCTCGTCTCTCTCCTCTCTCCTTCTTCTCTGCTCCTTCTCGTCTCTCTCGTCTCTCCTTCTCTCTCTCTCTCTCTCTCTCTCTCTCCTCTCTCTCTCTCTCTCTCTCTCTCTCTCTCTCTCTCTCTTCTCTCTCTCTCTCCTCTGTGTCTCTCTCTGTCTCTGTGTTTCTCTCTCTCTCTCTCTCTTCTTCTGTGTCTCTCTCTCTCTCTCTCTGTGTCTCTCTCTCTCTCTCTCTCGTGGTCTCTCTCTCTGCATCTCTACTCTCCTCTCTCTGTGTCTCTCTCTCTCATGGTGTCTCACTCATCCCTCTCATCTTCTCTCTCCTCCTCTCTCATCTCCGTGCTCTCTCTCTTCTCTCTCTCTCTCTCTCTTCTTGCTCTCTCTCTCTCTCTCTCCCTCCCCCATGACAGTGTAATTCCTCTAAAGCCATAGGCGAGCCATGGGGGCAGGTACACTATATCGGAGTATTTGTCAGCTGGCTTATGGTGCAGACACAAACTGTAGCGGGGAAATTCTGCACGCACACACTGGAGAAGGAGGGAGCCAAAAAGTCATTGTTAATTCCTCAACTGTATATTTCCATTAAAAACTGCACTCTCAAAAATGGGATGCAGTAATAATGTCTTTAGGAAAATGTGCCACCTTGCCGAGCCCTGCAGTCAGCGATGGGCCCAACTTGGATTGACAGTCAATGTCTTCATGAATCTCTGAGCACATGTTGCAGCATAACTGTGTGGTGTTCAAGTCAATGGTAAAATACAACCCAGTTTGAGATGGGTGAGGAAAATAAGTACTATGGTGAATTACGCCCTGTGTCACTACGCACACGCACACACATCATCTTTTAATTTATGTATGCACATTTATGTAATGTGTGCAATTATGTATGCATACGAGAGGCCATTTAGACCATATCTCATGTTTACCAGCCTTCACGTCACAGCGTTAAGCGCTCTCACATGCTATCACACTTTTTCACACACACACACCAACGTGCTCACACGCACACACACGCACACACCACCGTGCTCACATGACCGTGCTCATACGCACACACACGCACACACCACCGTGCTCACACGACCGTGCTCATACGCACACACATGCACACACCACCGTGCTCACACGCACACACACGCACACACCACCGTGCTCACACGACCGTGCTCATACGCACACACACGCACACACCACCGTGCTCACACGCACACACACGCACACACCACCGTGCTCACACGCACACACACGCACACACCACCGTGCTCACACACACGCACACTCACACACCACCGTGCTCACACGCACACACACGCACACACCACCATGCTCACACGCACGCACACTCACACACCACCGTGCTCACACGCACACACCACCGTGCTCACACGCACACACCACCGTGTTCACACGCACACACCACCGTGCTCACACGCACACACCACCGTGTTCACACGCACACACCACCGTGTTCACACACAGCACGGTGGTAGTGTCGCCGTGCTGAGCAAACGGCCTCGCTGGCTCGGCTACACGTCAGGTGTAAGGAGGCAGTAATCAGCAGGGCGGTCGGATCTCCGTGAGTCGTGTAAGTGTGCGTCCCGGCTCCGCTACGCAGCCCACGAGTGGTGTGGTGCATCTTGTGAGCATGTTAAACTCAGAGTCAGCAGCTACGCCAGGGATGGCCGTGTGACCCGCCCCCCGGTGGTGTGTGTGCGTTCCCCCGAGGTGTGTGCGTGATGAGGGTCACCGGTCGGTCATGTGAGCATCACGGAGTGTGGGGTGTAGTGGTGCCGTGGCGGTGTGTTGTGCGTATGAAAGGCACCCAGGTCAATTCGGCCATGTGAGCACGGTGGTGGTGCTGTAAGTGTGGTGGAGTGTGCGTGTGTGTGCGTGTGAGCACGGTGGTGTGTGTGTGTGTGCTGTGTGTATGAGCACGGTGGTGTGTGCGTGTGAGCATGCGGCAGTGGTGTGCGTATGAGCACGGTGCATGTGAGCACGGTGGTGTGTGCGTGTGTGTGCGTGTGAGCACGTTGGTGTGTGTGTGTGAAAAAGTGTGATAGCATGTGAGAGCGCTTAACGCTGTGACGTGAAGGCTGGTAAACATGAAATATGGTCTAAATGGCCTCTCGTATGCATACATAATTGCACACATTACATAAATGTGCATACATAAATTAAAAGATGTGTGTGTGTGCGTGTGCGTAGTGACACAGGGCGTAATTCACCATAGTACTTATTTTCCTCACCCATCTCAAACCAGGTTGTATTTTACCATTGACTTGAACACCACACAGTTATGCTGCAACATGTGCTCAGAGATTCATGAAGACATTGACTGTCAATCCAAGTTGGGCCCATCGCTGACACACGCACACACACGCACACACCACCGTGCTCACACGCACACACCACCGTGTTCACACGGACACACACGCACACACCACCGTGCTCACACGCACACACCACCGTGTTCACACGGACACACACGCACACACCACCGTGTTCACACGCACACACACGCACACACCACCGTGCTCACACGCACACACCACCGTGCTCACACGCACACACCACCGTGCTCACACGCACACACCACCGTGCTCACACGCACACACCACCGTGCTCACACGCACACACCACCGTGCTCACACGCACACACCACCGTGCTCACACGCACACACCACCGTGTTCACACGCACACACACGCACACACCACCGTGCTCACACGCACACACCACCGTGTTCACACGCACACACCACCGTGCTCACACACATGCACACACCACCATGCTCACACGCACACACAGCAATGTTGTAGACATTAGTCATGTAAGACCATTCAGATTATATAACAATACTACACACACACACACACACACACACACACACACACACACACACATCATCTCTCCATGTATGATGGTGTGTTGAAGAGTATGTGATGACAACAAGGTCAAATATACAATATGCATGCGTTCATCTCTGTATGCACGTATAAATATATGCATCGCACGTACTTACGAGGAACACAAGTGGTTAACTGAGGGAAGCGTTGTCTATCCGTACACGCCACGCGTACACCCATCACTCTCCTCCCAGTGTCTCTTTTAACGTTTGATTATCATCTACATCTTCTAAATGAATGCAATACACACACACACACACACAGCATGCATAGATGGTGTTCATGATATCCATCTTGGAAACACACACACTGCCTATTCCTGTGAAGTGAGTCCACTTGGCTGTCTCTCCTTCTGTCTCTCTCTCTTTCCATTCACTCTTTCAAGTTCTCTCTCTCCCTCTCTCTCTCTCTGTGTCTCATTGGCTTGTGACCTTTTACTGAAATAAAATAAAATCATGGACACAACAAACACACACACACACACGAACACACATGCACACGCACACACAGAGCGATATACACGCATAAGCGCACATGTACGCACACGCCACCACACCATTTAACAAACACACAGGCTATGTGCAGCGGCCGTTACGGGAGCCAGGCGCATGTCTGGGCGGCCCAGGCTAGCAGGAGCCGTGTAAAGCTATTTGTAAAGGTTATCTGGCTGCTAGCTATTACCACGACTCAGGGCTGCCGAGAACGCCCAGAGTACATCAAACAATGCAGAGAGATTGGGTGTGTGTACATCTGTGTGTGGTGTGTTTGTTTGCATGCATGCGTGCGTTGCGTGTGTGTGTGTGTGTGTTGTAAGGCAAACTATCGATTAATTCATTATTTTGTTTGCCACTTGACATGGCACCAGACCTAATTCTAACTAGAACCCCGCCGTCAGAAGCTTCTGTGTGTGTGTGTGTGTGTGTGTGTGTGTGTGTGTGTGTGTGTGTGTGGTGTGTGTACACACTCACACCTGTGCCTGTGCAAGCCAATGTGTACACATGTTCAGAGCGACATTGCTTAATTCATTTGAAAGTCTGACAAATTGGCTCCTTGAAGCAATAGGCTTTTCTACTAATGTAAACAAGACCTTTTAATGTCAATTGTATTCACATACACACGCACACACACACTAATACACACGCCCCTGCACGCACGCACACACAGACACCACACATTGGCAAAAAGCTTAGTTGAAAATAAACTCAAACTGGCTTCAAAAGAATAAATATATTAGAATAATAAGAAACCCATTTGTTTTTCAATCTATTTTTGGTTTTGCAGCCACAATGTTTGCGCATAATATTCCAGTTTTCCTGGTCATGCTTTATGAATCCCAATTAGACAGGTGGACACGAGCCGTTTGCTTCTTTAAACTGCATGCCACTTTTACCTTATTTTCTTTTTAAAATGCTTTCTCTTAAAATTCACCCATTATATGAACGCAATCGTTTATATTGACACGCGCGTCGGCTCTTCACCGCAACACACGGCCCTTTTATTGGTTATCCAGGCGCTCTGCTTTTAACGGGGGGCCATTAGTAAACACACTCTGAACACCGTTGTCGTAAGATATGGACACGCATACTCGCTGAACACACGCTCGCTGAACACACGCACGCGCACCAACATGTGCGCGCTGAAACACACCACCGGCGTTCTATTGAAACGAATCTTTTAAAACAAGTGGAGGCCGGTCCTACTCCAAACACACAAACACACAATAATTAATTGACACATTGACATCCACTTGAACACATTGTACCATGTACTTCCACCACAGCTGATTACACCAGATACCTTCTGGCAACACTACGCTGTCAATTATTGTGGTTTTTATCCAATTGTGTCTTGCGTTTCCATTGGAAATGACTATCCCCTGCTAACTCTCGCTAACATCTGGCTTTTGTCTTCAGTGGGAAAGGTTACACTCGCCATTCATTCCCGGGACAAATGACTCGGCAGTGATAAAAACATGACACCCAGGTTGGACGATGCTCATTTTTCCCCATCGCGGTGCAATGCTGTGGCTCCGTCGGTAACTTCTGAGACTCCTCGTCACCTCAGCCTTGAATTCCGTCCATCTCCAGCCAGGCACCGCTAAGACATCGGTCCAAATTAGTCAGCACCGAGTTTGGTGCCGAGACAACCGTAACATTTTCACTGTCCGCCATGCTTCGTTCTGCTGTGAAATGCGTAACCGTGATCCATCCTACTGGTGATGGGAAAGAAGACAATTTCTTATTTCTTGCAGGTTTTCTTGCCTTTAACAAAAACACATATGCGCACTAATTCTGATGGAAAAGCATATAACTGTAAAACGATATAATGGAAGACATTTGCCTTACGGAAATGCCTTTTACATGTGTTTTCATGACCATCTTGCTGTGTTAAAGGAGCTGTAGGTAAGATTTAAGAGCTAATTTCAGTGCAATCTGTTAGGAATGCCATAGCCATCCATCAGCTGTTGGTGAGTGAAATGCTCTGTGAGAATATCTGTTCTAGTTGACTAAGCGCCTGCCTGCTGTAGGAGACCATTTAGATTTTAGACCGTTCCCGGCTCATTTCTGACCAATCAGGGCGTGATTGTGTTCGTCTTCTTTGATTGGTTTGGGGAATCCATCTTGCATGTCAACCACATTCACACACACACGGGTTATCATCAGCTGAGAAACATGAGGAGGGAGAGAGCAGAGAAAGAGGGTCTTTTGTTTTTTGGGGTAGGGTGGGGGGTTTATATAGCATCGTAAACATGATGGTAGGCAGGAAGGTCGTGTGGTCGTGCTGCTCGGGGCCGAGGAGGGCCGGGCATCCGTGAACAGCGTGGATGCATTAGAATGCAAGGCAACGGAGTGGGTTGTGTGTGTGTGTCTGTGTGTGTGCTCTATCCCTATATACACTCTGTAGTATGGTTAAACCAACAACTATACAATTATACAGTTTGTCACAAATATGCAACTTGGCGTAGTTGATTTCCCTATTGTTTTATTGTACTGTATTGCTATGCAACCTGGCACAAGAATTTCCTTCGGGATTAATAAAGTTCTATCTTCTTATCTTATGGTTGCAGTAATATGACAATACACATGAATAGCGATATATCCACAGTCAAACAGCATATACTGTAATCACATAAAACATTAACTGTGAAGAAGCGTTCACATAAAGCCTATTAACTGTTGCTCCCCCCTCTGTCTCTCAGTGCATGAGAATGTCAAGGTGCCTGCTCTCATGTAGCAGCTCATACCACATACTACGCTCTAACCAATGGAGCCCCGCCTTAATCACATGAATTGGAAGTGGCCAGGCATGGAATCAGGGGTGCTTCATGCTTGCGGCCCCCTCAACGCTGTGCTAAAGATGTCTTTTCGTGCGTGTGTGTGTTTGTTTGCATTCAACAGTTTACACGCGGTACACAATGCGTGTCTCAGTCTCTGAGGACGTGTGTGTGTGTGCGTGTGTGTGATGTGTGCTTTGTGCAGACACATGATCCGTTGACGTGTGTGTGTGCATCGGAGCGTGTGCGGCAGACGGGTAAATCGATCCGCGCGGCACAAAACTCCAGCAAGGAAACCTTCGCCTGGCTGCTGGAGAAGACACTCAGAGCTCTACCTGACAGGAATCATCTGCATAGCTTGTCTCCCCCCCCCACCCCCCACCCGCAATCAAATATTGATGCAGCGCCAGGGTGGGTCTGTCAACGCACGGCGCTGACAACCCACCTCTTGCCAGGATACGTTCAGCAACGAACAATCTGTGTCAGGCGCGCGAGGCCGGCCCTCTCTGAATAACAAGGAGGAGGGAGACGGAGGGAGACGGAGGGAGACGGAGGGAGTCGGTGACGGCGGAGGTCGGGGTTTTTATTGTAGTGTTTGCAGAAATAATATGTGGATGGAGATCAAAAAGGCTTGGATGATAATGCATAAAAGATAGTTTGCTTCAATATTTTGGGGGAGGGAATGTTGATCTTGGCTTAATCCATCATGTCGTGTTGGAAGTAAAATATGAAAAACTCGACACTCAAGTCCGGCAAGGACAATGGAACACAATGGCCGACACACGGCCAATTGTTGTCCTACCACCGCCGCCTCGTTGGTCGGTACAGGAAGCTTCTCCATAGCTCCATACTTTTTTTCAAAGCCTCCCACCCACCTTTATCCACAGCGCTCGCTGTCACGGCACTGCCGCTCCCTCACCCCCCTCCCACCCCTGCCTTCCTTCCACTATTGTTCTGCTCATCTCCTCCCCCCCAACCCCAACCCTTCCTCTCCTCTCCTGCGATGATGTCGCCCAGGAGGACATCGGCTAAATGCTTGGGTTGTAATTGGCGGACGCTCAGCCGCGACAAACACCCAGCTCTTATTGTCTCCTCCCATCCTCTCTCTCCGTCGCTCTCTCTGTCTATCTTTCACTGTGTGCCTGTCTGTCTGCCTGTGTCTCTCTTTCTCTCTGTGTCTCTCTTTCTCACTCTCTCTTAATCCGTGTTGTCTCTCCTCAAGCTGAACACTGGACCAGCGGAGCAGCAGGTGAATTAGGGCTGGAAGCTGCGGTCCCGGGGTCATTGGGGCGTGTCTACAAGTAGTAATCGATGCACTCCGGCGGGCTCACCACTCAGTGGCGGTGTGCACACCCCTGCCTGCACCACTCTCTGCTTGTTAAACTGGCAGTTGGTCTACCTGCAGTGAACACACACACACACGCACGCAACAAGTTGGTTCCCGCTTTCCTTGATTCACTTTGATTACCCCATGACTGCCTGGTTGGAAGACATCTTGATACACCCGAAGTGCATGCTGGGTGTCCCTGCAGAGCCAAACTTGTTCATGCACGTCTGCAAGGGCACTACTACTACAGGAAGTATACACCACACCGGCTTCATGTACGTTTAGAAGACACACACTCATCCACAGCGACTCTCCGTGACAATGGGTAATTAAGCCGCACACGGGAAGCTTAGCGGTAGGCTCGGCAACATCGGGGATCGAACCCCACGAACTTTGGGCACACTAGAGCCTCACGAGTCGCCAAGTCACAGACCGTTGTGTGTGCCACACATGTGAACCTGCCGGAGATTTGCCATCGAAAAGTCCACAAAACATCCCATGTCCTTTACTAACGACTCTTCATTGACCTCGATGCAAAACGTCACAAGGTCACGGAAAGATGTGGAGGAGAACTCTTAACGACTTCACTTGCACTAGGATACGTAATCCTGCGATGGCGGATGATGTGGGCCAGGTGAAACTGCGTTCTGAAGATGGACTACAAAAAGCACGTCTTGGATACTACGTGTTGTTTCATGCAGGCTATAGAAACGTGGGAAAATATTAATTCATTACCCAGATTTGAATTGAAATAATAAAGAAATGTAGGCTACCAGTATAATAATTAGTCACCAAAGTGAAGCGAAATGCTTGTCACATCATCTAGAATCTAGAAAGTTAGTTTTTTCCCAATTAGTATTATTGTTTACATGATGATCGGTTGTTTCCGTGAACGGCCGAATGGGGCTGCCCCAAGGAATTGTGGGACGCCACTATCTCCTTTCCTTTCATAAAGGATGGTCCAGTGTACCCTATGTTAAAGGAGATAAGAAAGGAAGCATTAAAGCACCTTTCCTAAGAGTTTATTGAATCGACCAGCTCTTGTCATGACACTTGGGTACTTCCAGGTCACTCACTTAGGAAACTGAGTAAACCTTAAGTAAAAGAGGTGTGTGTGTGTGTGTGTGTGTGTGTGTGTGTGTGTGTGTGTGTGCGTGTGCGCGCATGTGCATGTGTGTGGTGACGGCTGGTTCATCCCGTTCCAGCTTTAATGAGACTCTGAGGCTGGGTGAGGTTGCTTCAACCAGCCATCACCGCACCACTCCACACACGATGGATTTGCGTTAATACATTATACTTGTCGATGAATACAATTGTGAACCATATCAAATATCAACAATATTTTGTATCCAGTATACTATTGAGGAGCAAAAAAGAGAGTTGCGTGTGGTTGTGTGGGGAGTGGGGGTGGGGGGGGGGGGGGGTTAGCTCTAGGGTTATGGTGACCTCCTGCCCACTCCGTGAACATGAACCACTGTGCAATCCCACGCATGTGCTGTTCTCTCTGACCTCACACACACACCACACACACACACACACACACACACACGCCCCTAAGTATACACACACACTCATTGAGGAATCCACACAAAAGACGAGAGTTGGCATCCGACTTCTGCAGAACAGAGATAGCATTTAGAAGCAAGCCGCTGTGTTTAGCGGATGCTTGCTGCTCTGTCATGTTAAGATAGCATTTTACCTGCAACACACACACCTCCGTTTCTGGCTCCTGGACCCCGTCTCTCCGACGCCACATCGGGCCGCGGCAGGAAGCCGCTTTGGTTTGGTTCACGATGCCGTGAGCTGTGTTAGCTAAGTGTATCTAAGCAGCTAAAGCCGTTTCCTGCTGGCTTGAGGTTGGCCACTGTGTGACGGGTGACGCCGGACGGCCATGTTGGATCTCCTCCGGCTTATTATTGTTGTCCTGTGGCTTTGTTTTTACTCACGTCCTGACTCTGTCTCCTCTGTTCTCTTGTTTTTTTGTGTTTTTTAACGTCAATGTAGGAAATGTGTGAATATTAACTCATGTTAATGTGTTGTGGCCTTTATAATTGAATGAGTGAAGCAAGCACAAAATCTAAATGAATCTCTTTTTCTCTCTTTACAGAGCTATATCCATGGCAGCAGTCAGGCTCAATTCGTTGCCGAGTCCCACATAATTCTGCTTCTGAGTATCCTTGTGTGTGTGTGTGTGTGTGTGTGTGTGTGCGTGTGCGTGTGTGTGTAATACGTGTCAATTGACCCACATCACTTAACCATTGTTTATTGTCCAACAGATTGTTTTCACTGAGAACTCATTTCCTGTTCAATTCAAACCACTTGCCAATGTCTGTCTGGAGTGCTGGGGTATGATTTGATTTAAATTTAATACAATAATAATATCCCGGCAGGCACATTCTGTTTCAGCATTGCAATTGTAAAATGTTCCTCAAATGTGTGTGAACACACACATACATACACCCACACTTCTCCTGTCCTGTATATTATTTTTAGATGTGCATAATTTTTTTATAGATAGTATAAGCCCACAAGAATTTGACCCTGCTTGAATTAATATTATTCGCTAACATTCATCTAATTCTCTATAGCGATCTTCACCCCAAATAAGATCAAGTGCCCTGTCATTTACGATGTAATTACTTTATTTAACATATATTTTTAATTAGGTGTAGAATAAAAACCATCAATGTATTAGTAATGTGGACCATAAATGAGCAGAGCAATATAAACAAACAAAAATAGCAGTTTGAGTGAATGGTGGCTTAAGGCTTCTATTGTAGAGTGATGTCAGGTCGAGGGGAGAGAGGAGTTGTGGGGATGAGGAGATGAAGAACGTGAGTTCACTGTTCACAACAACTGCTACATGTTGACTAGTTCGACAACGCAAGTTTTCGGGTTGGAAAACGAAAAGTAAAAATGCAGCAGCAGCTGCTGTTGTAACCGGTGTGATGCACTCCCAGTTTGTGGATGAAGGCGACAGTGGAGTCTTTGTGTGTGCCCCCCCACCCCGTCCGAAAGAAAAACAATATTTTGTTCTATAAATAGAACAGAGACCGCTTGGTTCTTATTGTCTGTCGCTGTGTTTAAAGTGGTGTTAGATACTATTTAGTGGCGCTAAATACCTTAAATGTAAATGTGAGCACCGGTCTAGAAGTATGTGTTCTTTATCCCGGTCTACAATCCCACGTCCAGCTCCGTGTGTCTCTTTGATCCCCCGCCCATGAGGCCACGTTGAGTCACGCAGCAGTGGCATGGGGGTCTGGCCTGCTGGCGGGACCTGGGGAGACCCCACCCGCATGCCCCCCCCACCCCCGTGGAGCCAGCTGGGCCACAGCTGCGCCCGGCTGACCGCTGGTAATGAAGGTGTGATGGAATAGGCTGTTCTGTGTTGCCGCCAAATCTTCCCCAACTGTTAGTGCAGCTATTAATGCTGTGACGGTGCACCATTCATAGTGTTGAAGTCATTGTCAAGAGTCAATTCATAGTGACTGTACTTGCATCAATCATATGTTCGTACGCAATACAAAATCCGTTATAAATAAGATTATTAATGAGATAATTGTATATGTATTTTATATGTATATTTATGTTTGTATGTTTATATGATCATTTATAAATCGTAATTTGATGATTAACAAACTATTTACAATGTGTTAATAATGCTGCAATTCATGATTAGTTCAGGTAGTGTGTAGGAAGTGTGTGTGTGTGTGTGTGTCCGGAGACGGCATGCAAGTCCGGCATATGTTGTTCCCTTGACAACCGTATCCCAGATGCGGCCATCACCATGGGGATGGTGCTGTTGAACGAGGCGGCTACCTCCAAAGGAGATGTGGGCAAAAGAAGGAGTAAGTACTCTCTCTCTCTCTCTCTCTCTCTTTCTCTTTCTCTCTCTGTGTGTGTTGTTATATATATCTATATGCTATACTGTGTACCTCAATATAGAGCCCTTAGAGACTGCAGAAGGGAAAGTATTACAGCTCCAACTATTTCTCTCTCTCGGTGTTGCTGTACATTACCATTTTAATGGTACACTGCAGGCACTTAACCAATCACAGCTTGCCAGGGTTTCAGTTTGACTCGGGCTTCAGTCAGTGTTCAAATCAACGCAAACAGCTGACGCACAGGGGGAACGTGATGGGGCCCGCGGTTGGAACGAGAACAAATACGGATTCTGGAATCAGCCAAAGGCCAAACATCCACTGGTAAATGTCAATTCATTTATTAACCCAGCCCCTGCCATTGACGGCTAACACCAATCAATGCTAGCACTGTAATGTAAAGCCATTTCCTCTCTTTGAATTCCAATCTGCCCTGAACAAGCATGATGGAGCAGCTGCCTCCCCACAGAATAGGAACACGCCTGGCCGGTCTGGAGGTTAGCTGATCACATATTAGTCCCTCTGTTTCCGGCTCTCTCCTTGGACTGCGCCCATAGGACTGCCGCTGATGTGCCGCACACGCGCACCTTAGCTCGCAAGCTTCCTGGACGGTCGTAGTTCTGTTCAGCAGGGGGTTGCAAATAGATTCCCACAAGATCTCTCTCTCTCTCTCTCTCTCTAGCCTTGGCTTGCAGAGATGGTGCTTGCTTTGCCAGGTAACATTGAGTTTAATGACGCTGTGCAGTGGATTTTTTCCATAAAAATGTCCTGGGTATATATATATACTGTAGATATATATATATATAATATATCTTGGGTAAATACAGAGGTGTCAGTCACCAGCTCAATGTAATATCCCGCTGGCAGACACACAAGGATTACACAGGTCATGACTTTGTGCCATTCGTGACCTGTGTTTGACCCACGCAGTCTGCCTACTCTCCAGTGGTGGAAAGTAACCTAGTACATTTACTCAAGTACTGTACTTTAAGTACAAATCTGATGTACTTGAGTAATTTTATTCCCTGCTAGTTTATACTTTATACTCCACCACATCCCGGAGGCAAATGTTGCACTTTTTACTCCACTACTTTCTATCTGAAAGCTTTAGTTACTCTTTACTTTGCAATTCAAATCAACGATACAAAATATTCAATCACTAATTGATGATTATTATATCAATTAGGCTTTATTGGTCCCAAGAGGGAAATTCACAAACTATTAGGCAGTATGTAAATTAATGTATAAAATATAAATAAATGATAGCATTTGCTTCACATTTACCAACTGCAACATTAAAGTGATGAACACAATAATGCACTAATAATAATAATAATAATAATAATAATAATAATAAATATTATATATATAATTCTGAAATGGGCCATTCTGCATATTGAGTAGTTTTACATTTGGTACTTGGTATATTTGGTTGCTCCGATGATCATTTTGCACTTTAACTTTTCTGCATTTTCACTGCAGGACGTTTACTTGTAACAGAGTATTTCTACTACTTACTACTTAGACTTCAGTCACAGGTCTGAGTGCTTGCTCCACCACGTCTCCAGCACACTGGGCTGCAGACATGCGTTCATTCTACACAAACACAGACCCTGCTGAGGGCCGACAGGGCGCATGGGATCGAGGGAAATATCTGGATTCATACACCTGACACATTCATCATGCACCGTGGCATTAACGTGGTTCTTCCGGTAGCATTAGCACAACACAGAAGCCCCGCCCATTTCCTTCTGGAAACAAGGACAGTATGATTTGAATGCAGTGTTTAACGCTGTCGTGTAATTTCCTCTTTGTGTTCTACGGTAGATGCTGTGCTAATCTATCAGTTCCCTGTGACTGAGGAGTTGATGTATTTTCCATGTATGTGTGTTAATTAAACAAGCTTATTTGAAACCACAGAACACACACACATGTACTGTATGTACACATTTGCATGCAGTGGGTTGGTAGACGCACAGCACACACACGGAGGCATGTGCAGAGGCCTACACACGCTCGCATTCAAGCAAAGTCCCATGAGGATTACAGTTATCAAACACACACACACACACACCACACACACACACACACACACACACACACACACACACACACACACACACACACACCACACACACAGACACGGCGTGTGAAGGCTCACGCTTCACAGAAAGAAAACGTCCTTTTTCTCTATTTTTCCACCTCAGTCTCCAAGAGTTGGTTAGAATTCAAAGCAATAATTACAATTAATAACGACTCCATAACAACCCAGAGACGCCTATCTTGCTGCCACACATGTGCCCAAAGCGCCCATACACCTCTACACACACACACACACACACACACACACAAACACCTCTACACACACACACACACCACACACACACACACACACACACACACACACACACACACACACCACAACACCTACACCACACACACACACACAACACCTCTACACACAAGACACACGCACACACACACACACACACACACAACACACACCTCTACACCACACAACACACACAACAACACCTCACACACACACACACACACACAACACCTCTACACACACACACACACCACACAGACACACACACACACACACACACCATACACACACAAACACACACTCTACACACACACACACACACACACACAATGTGTTGTAAGGCAAACTATCGATTAATTCATTATTTTGTTTGCCACTTGACATAGCACCAGACCTAATTCTAACTAGAACCCCGCCGTCAGAAGCTTCTGTGTGTGTGTGTGTGTGTGTGTGTGTGTGTGTGTGTGTGTGTGTACACACTCACACCCTGTGCCTGTGCAAGCCAATGTGTACACATGTTCAGAGCTGACATTGCTTAATTCATTTGAAAGTCTGACAAATTGGCTCCTTGAAGCAATAGGCTTTTCTACTAATGTAAACAAGACCTTTTAATGTCAATGTATTCACATACACACGCACACACACACTAATACACACGCCCCTGCACGCACGCACACACAGACACACACATTGGCAAAAAGCTTAGTTGAAAATAAACTCAAACTGGCTTCAAAAGAATAAATATATTAGAATAATAAGAAACCCATTTGTTTTTGGCAAACTATCGATTAATTCATTATTTTGTTTGCCACTTGACATAGCACCAGACCTAATTCTAACTAGAACCCCGCCGTCAGAAGCTTCTGTGTGTGTGTGTGTGTGTGTGTACACACTCACACCCTGTGCCTGTGCAAGCCAATGTGTACACATGTTCAGAGCTGACATTGCTTAATTCATTTGAAAGTCTGACAAATTGGCTCCTTGAAGCAATAGGCTTTTCTACTAATGTAAACAAGACCTTTTAATGTCAATGTATTCACATACACACGCACACACACACTAATACACACGCCCCTGCACGCACGCACACACAGACACACACATTGGCAAAAAGCTTAGTTGAAAATAAACTCAAACTGGCTTCAAAAGAATAAATATATTAGAATAATAAGAAACCCATTTGTTTTTCAATCTATTTTTTGGTTTTGCAGCCACAATGTTTGCGCATAATATTCCAGTTTTCCTGGTCATGCTTTATGAATCCCAATTAGACAGGTGGACACGAGCCGTTTGCTTCTTTAACTGCATGCACTTTTACCTTATTTTCTTTTTAAATGCTTTCTCTTAAAATTCACCCATTATATGAACGCAATCGTTTATATTGACACGCGCGTCGGCTCTTCACCGCAACACACGGCCCTTTTATTGGTTATCCAGGCGCTCTGCTTTTAACGGGGGGCCATTAGTAAACACACTCTGAACACCGTTGTCGTAAGATATGGACACGCATACTCGCTGAACACACGCCTGCTGAACACACGCACGCGCACCAACATGTGCGCGCTCAAACACACCACCGGCGTTCTATTGAAACGAATCTTTTAAAACAAGTGGAGGCCGGTCCTACTCCAAACACACAAACACACAATAATTAATTGACACATTGACATCCACTTGAACACATTGTACCATGTACTTCCACCACAGCTGATTACACCAGATACCTTCTGGCAACACTACGCTGTCAATTATTCTGGTTTTTATCCAATTGTGTCTTGCGTTTCCATTGGAAATGACTATCCCCTGCTAACTCTCGCTAACATCTGGCTTTTGTCTTCAGTGGGAAAGGTTACACTCGCCATTCATTCCCGGGACAAATGACTCGGCAGTGATAAAAACATGACACCCCAGGTTGGACGATTGCCTCATTTTTCCCCATCGCGGTGCAATGCCTGTGGGCTCCGTCGGTAACTTCTGAGACTCCCTCGTCACTCAGCCTTGGAATTCCGTCCGTCCTCCAGCCAAGGCAAGCGCTAAGACATCGGTCCAAATTAGTCAGCACCGAGTTTGGTGCCGAACAACCGTAACATTTTCACACTGGCCGCCATGCTTCGTTCTGCTGTGAAATGCGTAACCGTGATCCATCCTACTGGTGATGGGAAAGAAAACAATTTCTTATTTCTTTGCAGTTTTCCTGCCTTTAACAAAACGCATATGCGCACTCATTCTGATGGAAAAGCATATAACTGTAAAACGATATAATGGAAGACATTTGCCTTACGGAAATGCCTTTTACATGTGTTTTCATGACCATCTTGCTGTGTTAAAGGAGCTGTAGGTAAGATTTAAGAGCTAATTTCAGTGCAATCTGTTAGGAATGCCATAGCCATCCATCAGCTGTTGGTGAGTGAAATGCTCTGTGAGAATATCTGTTCTAGTTGACTAAGCGCCTGCCTGCTGTAGGAGACCATTTAGATTTTAGACCGTTCCCGGCTCATTTCTGACCAATCAGGGCGTGATTGTGTTCGTCTTCTTTGATTGGTTTGGGGAATCCATCTTGCCTGTCAACCACATTCACACACACATGGGTTATCATCAGCTGAGAAACCTGAGGAGGGGAGAGAGCAGAGGAAGAGGGTCTTTAGTTTTTTGGGGTGGGGTAAACCATGATGGTAGGCAGGAGGTCGTGTGGTCGTGCCTGCTCGGGGCCGAGGAGGGGCCGGGCAATTCCGTGGAAACAGCGTGGATGCATTAGAATGCATTAGAATGCAAGGCAACGGAGTGGGTTGTGTGTGTGTGTGTGGTGTGTGTGTGTGTGTTGCTCTATCCCTATATACACTCTGTAGCATGGTTTAAACCAACAACTATACAATTATACAGTTTGGTCACAAATCTGCAACTTGGCATAGTTGATTTCTCTATTGTTTTATTGTACTGTATTGCTATGCAACCTGGCACAAGAATTTCCTTCGGGATGAATAAAGTTTCTATCTTATCTTATGGTTGCAGTAATATGACAATACACATGAAATAGCGATATATCCACAGTCCAAACAGCATATACTGTAATCACATAAAACATTAACTGTGAAGAAGCGTTCACATGAAGCCTATTAACTGTTGCTCCCCCCTCTGTCTCTCAGTGCATGAGAATGTCAAGGTGCCTGCTTCTCATGTAGCAGCTCATACCACATACTACGCTCTGACCAATGGAGCCCCGCCTTAATCACATTCATTGGAAGTGGCCAGGCATGGAATCAGGGGTGCTTCATGCTTGCGGCCCCCTCAACGCTGTGCTAAAGATGTCTTTTCGTGCGTGTGTGTGTTTGTTTGCATTCAATAGTTTACACGCGGTACACAATGCGTGGTCTCAGTCTCTGAGGACGTGTGTGTGTGCGCGTGCGTGTGATGTGTGTGCTTTGTGGCAGACACATGATCCGTTGACGTGTGTGTGTGTGTGTGTGTGCGTGTGCGCGTGATGTGTGCTTTTGTGCAGACCACATGATCCGTTGACGTGTGGTGTGTGCATCGGAGCGTGTGCGGCAGACGGGTAAATCGATCCGCGCGGCACAAAACTCCAGCAAGGAAACCTTCGCCTGGCTGTCCTCTAATGGCTGCTGGAGAAGACACTCCGAGCTCTACCTGACAGGAATCATCTGCATAGCTTGTCTCCCCCCCCCACCCCCCACCCGCAATCAAATATTGATGCAGCGCCAGGGTGGGTCTGTCAACGCACGGCGCTGACAACCCACCTCTTGCCAGGATACGTTCAGCAACGAACAATCTGTGTCAGGCGCGCGAGGCCGGCCCTCTCTGAATAACAAGGAGGAGGGAGACGGAGGGAGACGGAGGGAGACGGAGGGAGTCGGTGACGGCGGAGGTCTGGGTTTTTATTGTAGTGTTTGCAGAAATAATATGTGGATGGAGATCAAAAAGGCTTGGATGATAATGCATAAAAGATAGTTTGCTTCAATATTTTGGGGGAGGGAATGTTGATCTTGGCTTAATCCATCATGTCGTGTTGGAAGTAAAATATGAAAAACTCGACACTCAAAGTCCGGCAAGGACAATGGAACACAATGGCCGACGCGTGGCCAACTGTTGTCCTACCGCCGCCGCCCTCGTTGGTCGGTACAGGAAGCTTCTCCATAACTCCATACTTTTTTTCAAAGCCTCCCACCCACCTTTATCCACAGCGCTCGCTGTCACGGCACTGCCGCTCCCTCACCCCCCCTCCCACCCCTGCCTTCCTTCCACTATTGTTCTGCTCATCTCCTCCCCCCCCCCTCCAACCCTTCCTCTCCTCTCCTGCGATGATGTCGCCCAGGAGGACATCGGCTAAATGCTTGGGTTGTAATTGGCGGACGCTCAGCCGCGACAAACACCCAGCTCTTATTGTCTCCTCCCATCCTCTCTCTCCGTCGCTCTCTCTGTCTATGTCTCTCTTTCACTGTGTGCCTGTCTGTCTGCCTGTGTCTCTCTTTCTCTCTGTGTCTCTCTTTCTCACTCTCTCTTAATCCGTGTTGTCTCTCCTCAAGCTGAACACTGGACCAGCGGAGCAGCAGGTGAATTAGGGCTGGAAGCTGCGGTCCCGGGGTCATTGGGGCGTGTCTACAAGTAGTAATCGATGCACTCCGGCGGGCTCACCACTCAGTGGCGGTGTGCACGCCCCTGCCTGCACCACTCTCTGCTTGTTAAACTGGCAGTTGGTCTACCTGCAGTGAACACACACGCACACGCACGCAACAAGTTGGTTCCCGCTTTCCTTGATTCACTTTGATTACCCATGACTGCCTGGTTGGAAGACATCTTGATACACCCGAAGTGCATGCTGGGTGTCCCTGCAGAGCCAAACTTGTTCATGCACGTCTGCAAGGGCACTACTACTACAGGAAGTATACACCACATCGGCTTCATGTACGTTTAGAAGACACACACTCGTCCACAGCGACTCTCCGTGACAATGGCTAATTAAGCCGCACACGGGAAGCTTAGCGGTAGGCTCGGCACATCGGGGATCGAACCCCACGAACTTTGGGCACACTAGAGCCTCACGAGTCGCCAAGTCACAGACCGTTGTGTGTGCCACACATGTGAACCTGCCGGAGATTTGCCATCGAAAAGTCCACAAAACATCCCATGTCCTTTACTAACGACTCTTCATTGACCTCGATGCAAAACGTCACAAGGTCACGGAAAGATGTGGAGGAGAACTCTTAACGACTTCACTTGCACTAGGATACGTAATCCTGCGATGGCGGATGTTGTGGGCCAGGTGAAACTGCGTTCTGAAGATGGACTACAAAAAGCACGTCTTGGATACTACGTGTTGTTTCATGCAGGCTATAGAAACGTGGGAAAATATTAATTCATTACCCAGATTTGAATTGAAATAATAAAGAAATGTAGGCTACCAGTATAATAATTAGTCACCAAAGTGAAGCGAAATGCTTGTCACATCATCTAGAATCTAGAAAGTTAGTTTTTTCCCAATTAGTATTATTGTTTACATGATGATCGGTTGTTTCCGTGAACGGCCGAATGGGGCTGCCGCAAGGAATTGTGGGACGCCACTATCTCCTATCCTTTCATAAAGGATGGTCCAGTGTACCCTATGTTAAAGAAGATAAGAAAGGAAGCATTAAAGCACCTTTCCTAAGAGTTTATAGAATCGACCAGCTCTTGTCATGACACTTGGGTACTTCCAGGTCACTCACTTAGGAAACTGAGTAAACCTTAAGTAAAAGAGGTTGTGTGTGTGTGTGTGTGTGCGTGTGTGTGCGTGTGCGCGCATGTGTGTGGTGACGGCTGGTTCATCCCGTTCCAGCTTTAATGAGACTCTGAGGCTGGGTGAGGTTGCTTCAACCAGCCATCACCGCACACTCCACACACGATGGATTTGCGTTAATACATATACTTGTCGATGAATACAATTGTGAACCATATCAAATATCACAATATTTTGTATCCAGTATACTATTGAGGAGCAAAAAAAAGAGTTGCGTATGTGTGTGTGTGTGGGGGGTGGGGGGGTAGCTCTAGGGTTATGGTGACCTCCTGCCCACTCCGTGAAACATGAACCACTGTGCAATCCCACGCATGTGCTGTTCTCTCTGACTCACACACACACACACACACACACACACACGCCCCTAAGTATACACACACACTCATTGAGGAATCCACACAAAAGACGAGAGTTGGCATCCGACTTCTGCAGAACAGAGATAGCATTTAGAAGCGAGCCGCTGTGTTTAGCGGATGCTGGCTGCTCTGTCATGTTAAGATAGCATTTTACCTGCAACACACACACCTCCGTTCTGGCTCCTGGACCCCGTCTCTCCGACGCCACATCGGGCCGCGGCAGGAAGCCGCTTTGGTTTGGTTCACGATGCCGTGAGCTGTGTTAGCTAAGTGTATCTAAGCAGCTAAAGCCGTTTCCTGCTGGCTGAGGTTGGCCACTGTGTGACGCCGGACGGCCATGTTGGATCTCCTCCGGCTTATTATTGTTGTCCTGTGGCTTTGTTTTTACTCACGTCCTTACTCTGTCTCCTTGTTCTGTCTTGTTTTTTTGTGTTTTTTAACGTCAACGTAGGAAATGTGTGAATATTAACTCATGTTAATGTGTTGTGGCCTTTATAATTGAATGAGTGAAGCAAGGACAAAATCTAAATGAATCTCTTTTTCTCTCTCTTTTACAGAGCTATATCCATGGCAGCAGTCAGGCTCAATTCGTTGCCGAGTCCCACATAATTCTGCTTCTGAGTATCCTTGTGTGTGTGTGTGTGTGTGTGTGTGTGTGTGTGTGTGTGCGTGTGCGTGTGTGCGTGTAATACGTGTCAATTGACCCACATCACTTAACCATTGTTTATTGTCCAACAGATTGTTTTCACTGAGAACTCATTTCCTGTTCAATTCAAACCACTTGCCAATGTCTGTCTGGAGTGCTGGGGTATGATTTGATTTAAATTTAATACAATAATAATATCCCGGCAGGCACATTCTGTTTCAGCATTGAAATTGTAAAATGTTCCTCAAATGTGTGTGAACACACACATACATACACCCACACTTCTCCTGTCCTGTATATTATTTTTAGATGTGCATAATTTTTTTATAGATAGTATTAGCCCACAAGAATTTGACCCTGCTTGAATTAATATTATTCGCTAACATTCATTTAAACAATGTGTAGTTTCCCAACACTTTACTCATACATCTAATTCTCTATAGCGATCTTCACCCCAAATAAGATCAAGTGCCCTGTCATTTACGATGTAATTACTTTATTTAACATATATTTTTAATTAGGTGTAGAATAAAAACCATCAATGTATTAGTAATGTGGACCATAAATGAGCAGAGCAATATAAACAAACAAAAATAGCAGTTTGAGTGAATGGTGGCTTAAGGCTTCTATTGTAGAGCGATCCGTGTGTCTCTTTGATCCCCCGCCCATGAGGCCACGTTGAGTCATGCAGCAGTGGCATGGGGGTCTGGCCTGCTGGCGGGACCTGGGGAGACCCCACCCGCATGCCCCCCCCACCCCCGTGGAGCCAGCTGGGCCACAGCTGCGCCCGGCTGACCGCTGGTAATGAAGGTGTGATGGAATAGGCTGTTCTGTGTTGCCGCCAAATCTTCCCCAACTGTTAGTGCAGCTATTAATGCTGTGACGGTGCACCATTCATAGTGTTGAAGTCATTGTCAACAGTCAATTCATAGTGACTGTACTTGCATGAATCATATGTTCGTACGCAATACAAAATCCGTTATAAATAAGATTATTAATGAGATAATTGTATATGTATTTTTGTATGTATATTTATGTTTATATGATCATTTATAAATCGTAATTTGATGATTAACAAACTATTTACAATGTGTTAATAATGCTGCAATTCATGATTAGTTCAGGTAGTGTGTAGGAAGTGTGTGTGTGTGGTGTGTCCGGAGACGGCATGCAAGTCCGGCATATGTTGTTCCCTTGACCAACCGTATCCCAGATGCGGCCATCACCATGGGGGATGTGCTGTTGAACGAGGCGGCTACCTCCAAAGGAGATGTGGGCAAAAGAAGGAGTAAGTACTCTCTCTCTCTCTCTCTCTCTCTCTCTTTCTCTTTCTGTGTGTGTTGTTATATATATCTATATGCTATACTGTTGTACTTCAATATAGAGCCCTGAGAGACTGCAGAAGGGAAAGTATTACAGCTCCAACTATTTCTCTCTCTTGGTGTTGCTGTACATTACCATTTTAATGGTACACTGCAGGCACTTAACCAATCACAGCTTGCCAGGGTTTCAGTTTGACTCGGGCTTCAGTCAGTGTTCAAATCAACGCAAACAGCTGACGCACAGGGGGAACGTGATGGGGCCCGCGGTTGGAACGAGAACAATACGTATTCTGGAATCAGCCAAAGGCCAAACATCCACTGCGTAAATGTCAATTCATTTATTAACCCAGCCCCTGCCATTGACGGCTAACACCAATCAATGCTAGCACTGTAATGTAAAGCCATTTCCTCTTTTTGAATTCCAATCTGCCCTGAACAAGCATGATGGAGCAGCTGCCTCCCCACAGAATAGGAACACGCCTGGCGGTCTGGAGGTTAGCTGATCACATATTAGTCCCTCTGTTTCCGGCTCTCTCCTTGGACTGCACCCATAGGACTGCCGCATGATGTGCCGCACCGTTAGCTCCAAGCTTCCTGGACGGTCGTAGTTCTGCTCAGACAGGGGGTTGCAAATAGATTCCCACAAGATCTCTCTCTCTCTAGCCTTGGCTTGCAGAGATGGTGGCTTGCTTTGCCAGGTATCATTGAGTTTAATGACGCTGTGCAGTGGATTTTTCCATAAAAATGTCTGGGTATATATATATACTGTAGATAGATATATATATATATATATATATATATATATATATCTTGGTAAAGTACAGAGGTGTCAGTCACAGCTCAATGTAATATCCCGCTGGCAGACTTAAACACACAAGGATTACACAGGTCATGACTTTCTGCCATTCGTGACCTGTGTTTGACCCACGCAGTCTTGCCTACTCTCCAGTGGTGGAAAGTAACCTAGTACATTTACTCAAGTACTGTACTTTAAGTACAAATCTGATGTACTTGAGTAATTTTATTCCCTGCTAGTTTATACTTTATACTCCACCACATCCCTGAGGCAAATGTTGCACTTTTTACTCCACTACTTTCTATCTGAAAGCTTTAGTTACTCTTTACTTTGCAATTCAAATCAACGATACAAAATAATCAATCACTAATTGATGATTATTATATCAATTAGGCTTTATTGGTCCCAAGAGGGAAATTCACAAACTATTAGGCAGTATGTAAATTAATGTATAACATTTGCTTCACATTTACCAACTGCAACATTAAAGTGATGAACACAATAATGCACTAATAATAATAATAATAATAATAATAATAATAATAATAATAATAATAAATATTATATATATAATTCTGAAATGGGCCATTCTGCATATTGAGTAGTTTTACATTTGGTACTTGGTATATTTGGTTGCTCCGATGATCATTTTGCACTTTAACTTTTCTGCATTTTCACTGCAGGACGTTTACTTGTAACAGAGTATTTCTACTACTTACTACTTAGAGTTCAGTCACAGGTCTGAGTGCTTGCTCCACCACGTCTCCAGCACACTGGGCTGCAGACATGCGTTCATTCTACACAAACACATGCAGGCCAGACCCTGCTGAGGGCCGACAGGGCGCATGGGATCGAGGGAAATATCTGGATCCATACACCTGACACATTCATCATGCACCGTGGCATTAACGTGGTTCTTCCGGTAAGCATTAGCACACACAGAAGCCCCGCCCATTTCCTTCTGGAAACAAGGACAGTATGATTTGAATGCAGTGTTTAACGCTGTCGTGTAATTCCCTCTTTGTGTTCTACGGTAGAACACAAATCAGTTCCCTGTGACTGAGGAGTATATTTTCCATGTATGTGTGTTAAACAAGCTTATTTGAAACCACAGAACACACACATATGTACTGTGTGTACACATTTGCATGCAGTGGGTTGGTAGACGCACAGCACACACGGAGGCATGTGCAGAGGCCTACACACGCTCGCATTCAAGCAAAGTCCCACGTGCAGGATTACACACACACACAACACACACACACACACACACACACACACACACACACACACACACACACACACACACACACACACACACACACACACACCTACAGCGGTAGTAACAGACACGGCGTGTGAAGGCTCACGCTTCACAGAAAGAAAACGTCCTTTTTCTCTATTTTTCACCTCAGTCTCCGAGAGTTGGTTAGAATTCAAAGCAATAATTACAATTAATAACGACTCCATAACAACCCAGAGACGCCTATCTTGCTGCCACACATGTGCCCAAAGCGCCCATACACACACACACACACACACACACACACACACACACACACACACACACACACCACACACACACACACACACACACACACAGACACACAGACACACAGACATACACCTCTCCATCCACACACACACACACACACACACACACACACACACACACACACACACACACACACCAGACACACAGACATACACCTCTCCATCCACACACACACACACACACACACACACACACACACACACACACACACACACCTCTACACGCACACAGACACACAGACATACACCTCTCCATCCACACACACACACACACACACACACACACACCACACACCTCTACACACACACACACACCGACACCTCTACACACACACACACACACACACACACCTCTACACACACACACACCGACACCTCTATACACACACACACACACACACACACACACACGCATACAAACAAACACCTCTAAAGAAGGCACACACACACATACTCACAACTCTACTCACTCTCACACCACACAGTAATTATCACCCACACGCATTCACATAATTATCCCCCCCCCCCCCCCACCCAGCAGCACTCACAGCGATGGCCCCTCCTTCTGGTGCCTCAGTGCTCATTTGTCAACGTTGGGTAACTCTTTACCGCCTGCTCCCCCCCCCCCTTTGTCTTTGCTTTCTTCCTCCGTCTTTGTTCTTCTCCCGTCGCCCTCCTCTTCCTTCCTCCTGGACCAACACGGGTTATGCTTTACCGTTCCACGTTGTCCTCATCCACGTGTCATTTTCCGCCCGCTGCTAATTTCCATTATTTACAAACAAACAACGTATCAGGCAAACGTAGCTGTCACTGCATGGAAGTGCAGTCACAGGTACACACACACACACACACACACACACACACACACACACACACACACACACACACACACACACACACACACACACACACACACACACACATAAGATACACAAGCACGCTATGATACAAAACACAAGATACAAAAATGACCACACACACACACACCGACAGGAGGAGGGGGCTTCCCCGAGGGACGAGGATGGATAAAGGGGCACCCTCTGGCCACACACACACCTGGCAGACCGGACCCCACAGGGGGGGGTGGGGGGTAGTGTTCTTTTCTCTCTTCCGTCACTTCCTGGTGTTGTTTGCCATTTGTTATTATTAACCTCATTAACCTGGACGCCTACAGGAGCATTCTGTGGTTTGTGTGAAACTTCATTACCTGGCCCATGTGACGAATACTTTTAATTCCATACTTCGCAATGCACAATGCAGGCCACGCACACGGCTGCTTAACACACACACACATTTGTCACGCACATAACTTCATAATACATTCGTCACACCTACAAAATTGTATTAAATTGTCTTTAAGTTCCTTGACTTTAGCAGCTTATCTATCCTATGCACACCCACCCACACACACACACACACACATACACACACACACTCAGGGGAAGCTGCAGATATCACACTGTTTAGTCTCCAGGAGCAGTCCTGGTCCTAATCCCTGATTAGTAATATCAGTCCTTGGTGACACTTTAATTTAACACCACACTCTTCAGGGATTAGCCTCTCCATGCACACACACACACACACACACAACACACACACACACACACACACACACACACACACACACACACACACACACACACACACACACACACACACACACACACACACACACACACACAGGCATGCATACATGCGCACATAACAAGGCCATTACAGGTACACAGAAGTAGGCATGCAAGCGTGTGCAGACTCAGCATGCATGCATTATTATGCATGCATGCTGAGCTGTGTGTGTGTGGAGGGATAAATACTAGATGGTACTCAGTAGGTGGATGGATGGTTGGGGTGTAAACCTCGGGCATTACAACGATTCCAGTTTCCATTTGTTGTAGTTTGCTGCAATACGATCCAATTGAGTCGTCTATGATCGATGTATTGTGATCCAACCACATATCACAATAACTTCCTTCTTTAAACGTTATTGTGATATGTGGTAAGGAAGTCACGGATGAATACAACCAGTTTGAGCTTGAGTGAGTCTACTTTTACAAATGGCAATTATTTATAATATGTTAAATATATATATGCAGATAATATAGAATATATGTATACGTTATTTATTGACGATAAAAACCGATATTTGTGCTTTGCATCGATTTAGCTGGATTGTTACCCATAGAATCCAAATTGGTGTATCAATTCTTCCCCGATATGTGGGTAGTATGTAGATGGTTAGATGTAGATATATATATATACATGTATATATATTTATTTATATATAGATGGATATATGAGATAGAAAGATGGATGTATGTAAGATGGATCGATATGCGCACGCACGCACGCACACACATACGTACATAAGGCTACAGTCCACAGTAGCAGCAGGTCAAAGGTCAGCCGCGCGTCTTCTCCACCTGACGGTTGAGCTAACAACGCAATCCGCAGGTCATTAGCATGCTAATTGAAAAATGCAGCTGTTTAAACAAAGGTTAATTTGAACGCTAAAGTCCTCCATTTCAGTTGTAATATGTTCCGTCCAGGTATACACAGTTTGTGAGGCAACTCTGCCGCCGTCTATTTCACGCCCAGGTGATTTTAAACTGTATTTTAGTGCACACTCTATACGGGAGTTTATTGTGTTTATTCAGGCGTCCATATGCCTGAAAATTGATCCTTTAGTATTGATCAATCAATACACTTTTCTATCCTATTTGGCTGTAATGTGATCTCCCAAGACGGATTCCATGCCAAATGTTTCCTGCCAGTCCTTCCAGTTGGCATGTTGTGTGCATATATTGAGCATTTAACTCTCCATGGGGGCAGGACATGGTGAGCACTGTAGTCAACCTCAGCTTCCTCAATGGACTATTTTATTTTACACTGGATGAAGTTTATTTCATCAAATATTTGCTGCTTGCTGCAAATATTGTGTGTGGTTCAAAACACAAAAAAGCATTCTTCTTTTGGACCATCGCTAATGTGTGTGTGTGTGTGTGTGTGTGTGTGTGTGTGTGTGTGTGTGTGTGTGTGTGTGTGTGTGTGTGTGTGTGTGTGTGTGTGTGTGTGTGTGTGCGTGTGTGTGCAGTCATCTGCCTGGTGGGCCTGGGCCTTGTCGTCTTCTTCTTCAGTTTCCTCCTCTCCATCTTCAGGTCCAAGTACCACGGATACCCGTACAGGTAACCATGGCAACACCACTCTACCGCGGGTGCTCTCGCAGCCCGTACACAGTTTACACACACGGACAACAACCAGTTGCTGTTTGATGATATGAAATCGATACACACTCGCCAATTTAGGCAAAGCAATGGACCGCCCCCAAAAAACGATCCATGGATCAGCAAGAGTACACGCTAAACAATATGATATATGGAGATAGAACAACGTCTGCTCCACGCTAGGCTCTGCTCCACTATAACCTCATCTATTGTTATTGTCCCTTGATTTGATATCACTGATAGACTATGCTAACCAGTTTGTGGAGTGTGTGTTGTTGGTGGCTGGTTTAAGCAGCCTCACCTGGCCCGAGTCAGGCTGATTAGTCTGGGGCTGGGTGAGGCTGCGTTGACTACTCAGTGTGCACAGGTTGAACCAGCCGTCACCACACACACTCAGGAGGAGCGCTAGCATGCTAGCATTCACCACCTACTTTGTCATTCATTCGACAAAACTCAAGCACAATAAATCAGAATGTTCAGTCCTTATAACAGTCCTTTGGAGGATCCCTAGGAATGCCACATTAGTGGCGTGTAGCAGCAGCTACTGTGACAGTTAAATAGTGTTATCAAGATATGTCATGTCTGTTTTTTACTGTTAACGTGTAAGTCAACCCTCTTTTTCAGCTCAAATTCAAACACAACGAGATTTTTTAAAATGTTGTCATTCTTTCGTCGGACATCCAAGCGCCTCCAAAAATAAACTTTGACATCAAGAAAATAAAGTGACTCAAGTTCAGACCAGAGTTCATACAAACGTTCATAACATGGTCAGCGGGGACGGTCAAGTTACTTTGTTCTTTTAGTAACGGTGGACAAATGGCACACGTTACTACTGTAGGTCCAAGGTCATAGAAGACATACTGACACGTTGATAACAACAAAAAGGCGGTTTTGGGTTCACTAGCACTTTAAGAGAGAAAAAAAAAAAAGTGTCTTGTATTAATGCATCTGCTCATGGGACAATCGCTTCTCTCTCTCCATTTCTCACTCCATCTCTCTCTCTATCTGCCTGCCGCCATCTCAGTTTCCTCATTAAGTGAGAGAAGACATCGTGGAGCGGGCGAGAGCAAGAGTGGAACATTACTTGAAGAGGAACAAGCACGTCGCTGTTGTGTAGATTGCATGGTGTTTTCATCAACCTTTACTGTCACGTCCCAAACCCCAAAATGAAACTGAAATAAATGGTTCTGTCTGTTTACACTGGCTAAAAGAAGCACTGTGCCGTGTGTCTCCTGCTTTCTCTGCGCTTTGTTAAACGTATTGATCTCCAGGAGTGGTGGGCCTGCATCTGAAGCTGTGACTGTGGGATGAGGTTTTCTGTGTGAACGCGTCTCTTTATGGCGCCTGTACGATAAACGCTGCACTGCGATGTTCAGGAACGTACGCTCAAATAGAATTTTCTTTTGTAAATGTTTTTCCATTGTACTTCTGAGAAGCCTCAATGCTAGCCGATGCCTCCATGTTGTGTGCTTCTCAAAGATGCCGTTGTTTGCCCGTTCCTGGAAACCAGGCCGGTCTTGTCAGGGAGACTTTTATATTCTCTTTTGTATTAAAGTAAAAAAAAATATATATATATAAATGACCAAACTTTTTTTGATGACTAGCCCTCGAATATTCAGCGTTTGTGTTTTCCCAGTTCAGCTGTTTCAGCGAGTACGCTGGGTGACTGTACAAGGTCAAGCATCTTGGTTCTTTAGCAGTGGTTCCCAATCTTGGCGTCGGGAACCCACAATTTAAACTCGTGATTAGGGTCAGGGTCCTCACTTCATCAACAGATTGTAGAAAAAGTTATAAATCCTATCCTACGCATTCAATTATTGAGAATGATGTATGCGCTAAAGAATGTGGATTCATCAAGTGTGCTCGGGCTTGTCGTACACACTGCAACAGATTTCCCTGGATGAACACCGGCTGTTCTCAATCGTGGTTCTCATTAGCATACATTTACACCCATAATAACCATATATGGTCATAAAACATCCCTTTTAAAGCCCCAGGAAATGAATGAATACGAGAAAATGGAAATGACCGACGCAATTGCCGATGTAATGAAAGATGGAACACGTGAGTTGGCTTGATGTGTTCTATATGCTTCTATAGGTCCATCTGCCCACTTTATAGCATGGCCTCCTCATTGTGTCGACTCTCTCCAGAACTGCTGCAGTGTCCTCATGTTCTGGATTCAAGTTGAGTTGACGCCTCGTCTCACGATCACAATATTTCTATGTTTTGCACCAACATTCCCAGAAAGGTCTCGGTTGAAAGAGCGTACAGTGTCGTCACGGGCTACACACCCACAACGCTGTCCTAAAAAGGGGGTTATATTGCTATTGGTATCTAAAATAGTAGGAAACGTAGTGACTTGCTCGCGGTGAGTCAGCTCCTCCTGGGCTATTCTGAGTCGCTGTAATGACGAGCCCCGAGCCCGGCACCCGCGTCGTGTAGGAGGACGGCTCCCAAAAGTGTCTGGAGGGACGGATAATGGTGTAAAAATATACCAGGATGGTTTGAATAGCAGTCTGCTTGTAGGGAGCACGCTACAGTGGTGTGCTTGTGCGTGCACGTGTGTGTGTGTGTGCTGTTCCTTTGATATGACTTAATTATTAATTACACTGAAATTGAACCATATGTCATTATTCATTCATTTGAATGGCATGGGTCAACCACACTGCAAATTAAAATAGAAACAGAGAAAAAAATGTACATTATTCTTCATATAAAGTTATTAAACTAAGCATCCAGCTAAACATTTTGTGCAGTCAGGGAAAAAACGAAAGAGTTTGGGTGTTGTATTTCTTTGTGTTTACGTTTTAATGTTGGTGGAATATCTATCACAAACACTACTCTCAGTACTTGGCTTGTGGATGCAATAAAACGAACTAGAACACACTTAGCCTGTTTTTCGTGGCCAAGCAGATAAAAGTAGATTGGACAATAAAAGCCGTGGCCCTTTTAAGGTTGGTAGAACAATCATTTAAACAATGGCCATTTTATGATAGTTTTATGATGACTGCAATATACAAGATATAACGACAGGTTAAGGGCCTAATAATTGTGATGGTCAATCTGTTATTCTGTCCTGCCCATTTAAACTGTCTGGCCAGTTTGTTGTTCCAGCAAAGTCTTGGGGAAATAATATCGAAAAATAACTGTTGTTGTTTTTTATGAAGCAATGGTTGCTCATCGAATATCCTGCTGTTCTGGTTGAGAAAGCAATGCATTAGTTTGATGTTTTCGGCTTTACAAGCCACAGTTCACTTCCAATTCAAATCAACATGAACTCTCCTTTTATTAAACTAAAGAATAATTCATTTGCCACTAATATAATTCTACAAGATCACAGTATTTACACAGAAAAATAGTGACGATATAACCACTAGGAATAGAGCAGGATTGGACGTGATGTTAGGTGCTATGAGACAGCAGCCGTGGAGCAACGTTAGCGCGGCCCGGACCGTTCTGCGGCCCCCCTGCTGAGCCCACACTTCTTCATCTCGTCTGAGCGCCAACATATTTTCCTGCCATCCGTTCACAACACCGCTAATTGCAACCGGACGGCTAGCCACTCTTGCAGCAAGGTTGCATCAGGGGCAGGTTTGCCGCGCTGCTAGGAGTGTGTTGACACACTCCTAGCAGCAGAGGACTGTGTGTGTCTGTGTGTGTGTGTGTGTGTGTGTGTGTGTGTGTGTGTGTGTGTGTGTGTGTGTACAGTAGGCATGACATCAAATTCTATTAGATTAGGACGAATAAGACCATCTGTGTATTTATGTGTTATCTCTCCCAGCTTCGTCCTCCGATCAGCTTTATTCCATTCTGTCTCCGGTGGTTCTCAGCTCTGTCTGTGGGAGCACACCTGGCTGCTCTGTATTACTGCAGGACCGCTCTGCAGGTCGGAGTCACTGGAGGTGAGCAGCAGATGCCAGTGTTTGGGTTCTCATCCCTCCGTCACTTTAAACATTAAACGTCTACTGCAGAAAATCTAGAGTTATCCAAGGATAAGTCACATACAGATATAAAGTATATATATTTATACTGTATTCTGTATAGCTGTGTCTGTAATATCTAATTGTATTTCATCAAACATTAACATTAGTTGTAACTAATGTTAATGTTTGAAGTACAATGTACTCTGACACGCTCACGCTCACATACACACACAGCAAAGGGCCTCCTTCTAAACGTATCTAATGAAGTGTAGAGAGATTGCTACGCGATGTTTGTCCATGTGGTTGGAGCCGCCAATGGCGACCACGTCTGTCTGAGCAATCCTCACACAGAACTGATTGGACCATGTGGGTGAGACCAGAGACCAGATGCATGTGGCCCACGCCGGTGCGGGTGCTAGTGCGGCCCTGAGCGGTTTCCTCCCCGCTCCCAGCCTATCGGAGCGCAGCGCCGCTGTTCTGACCCGTGAGGCGGCACACGTCCTCTCACGTGACCCAGAGCAGCCTCTCCACCGGCACTCCAACCCCTCCTCCTCATCCTCCTTCTTCCTCCTCCTCCTCCGATCACTCAGACGCAGACGGCAGTTTTAGCCAAAGTTGATGTTGTTTCTGTTGCATCCTGACACGGCATAATCACACTCTCTGCAGTCGACGGCCCGGAACCCTCTTTCTAGTGTGTCTGTGTGTGTATTCAGGAGTCTCCACTGTGTGTCTTTGTGCTGTGTTTACATGTGCGCCCGCATCGTCTATGAAAGCGAGTGTCCTCTTTGAGGACAATGAGTGACTTATCTCTCCATCCAGAGTGTTGATGGCGTCGGGGGCTTTTACATTGTTTCATTCTCATTTGATGGCTTTTAGCTCTTTTCAGCCGCATGCTTTCAGCTCACTCTGCCCCCAGTGGCTTTGGTGGCTTTTTTTATCTCACATTGCGCTAGTGAGCTCTCCCAGGTACAAGATGCAAGCTCTGCCTCTTGCCGTTTCAAAATCTAAAATCTTAAAGGGAGAATCACGGCAGCGTGTGCGACCGATGCAAATGTGTATTGCGTGTGAAAAGTGTCATTGTCTCTGTGTGATTGTGGGAAACAATTAGTGTGTTTAAGAGTTGGGGAGAGAGACTGCAAATAAAGCCAACATAATTACACAACCCACTTACAGATGAAAAAACACAACCTCCTCTTGCCTGTCTAAATATAAACGTGTTTCCAGACATTACGCTGTAATTATCAGCCTTTAGAAGCAGGATTACTTTGCGGTTTGTAAACAGTTAATGGTTTGCTCTATCGCCTTTCTTTGTTTCCTTTCTCTCCCCCCACACACATGCATGCAGTTGCAGAGATGCATATAGATGCGTATATACTCATGCATTTCTGATAAGTGCCTCTGTCTCTCTCTCTCCTCCCTCTCTCTCTCTCTCCTTCTCTCTCTCTCCCCTCTCTCTCTCTCTCTCTCTCTCTCTCTCTCTCTCTCTCTCTCTCTCTCTCTCTCTCTCTCTCTCTCTCTCTCTCTCATATGCAAACTGTCCTCTGTTGCTCTAAGAGGGCTTGAGAGAATACAATTGTGCCTCATCAAGTTTCCATCAGCTTTCAATTAGCAGGATAATTGGTGCCAATTAATAAATAAGAGGGAGTTAATTCCTAGCTGAGGGGGCTCATTGTGTTGTACCAAGCACATGTTGGACTCTGGTGTCCTCGGGGGGCGGGACCAGCAGGACACGCCAGAGACCCCCAGATGGATGCCATGTGACTACTTTACCACATGCAGACACTTTTAATACATCTTTGCACCAACAGCCAGAATATTACTTGTCCCTTTTTACATTTACCTATTTTTACTTTTAGACTTTTTTTTGACTTATTAGGTACTATATTACTAATTGTTCAGAGTTGTTTTAGTATTTGTTTATGGTTCAGAAGGAAACTTTTTAATTTACTTTTTAATGTACTTACTAGGTACTATTACTGATTGTTTAGTTTAGAAGTTGTTTAGAAGAATACTGCAGGAGTGAATGGGGTGTAAGCATTCCATTGTACTTACATATGACATTAAAGAAATCTTGAACCTTGCGTGGTTGAGTCTCTCCCAGTCTCAACATGTCAGTCATGACCAGTGAAGAAAACAGCAAGAGAACCGTCATCACGCTCAGTCCACCTCCTCCACCTCCTGCTCCACCTCCACCTACACCTCTCCTATCCCCCTCCTCCTCCACTCCCCCCCCTCCTCCACTCCTACACCACACCTTCCTCCACCTCCGTCCTGTCTTCTTGTGCTTCCTCTTTTAGAAGCAGGTATCTTATAGACTCCCTCGTCTCCATAACTTTGTCCTCCTCCCCCCCCCCACCCCACCCGAGGCCCCTCGGAGACGGCCAGGGTTGCGGAGGGGACGGTTATCGCATACTCGCAGAGAGGCATGCTGGGTAAAAAGATTTGCCAAGGAGGTCAAATCCTGCTGGGGCCACAAACACGCACACACACACACGTTCTCTCAGCCCCCTGCAATATGACACACACACGCACACACAGGTACACGCACACATTTAACTAGGCAGAAGATATACTAATTTATGCATAACGATGAATAGAAAAAACCACACACACATGCATGAATAGCGTCCACACTGAGCCACAGACAGGCGCTACGGCTAGCGCCGTGCCGGTGGTTAGCGCTGCTTCATAAACGCGTCGTCTGGGAGGTTAGAGAGCTCGCAGGACGGAGCGGGAGAAGAAGAAAAACTAAACGTCTCATTTGCATAGCTCTCATTTGCATGTCACCTTCCTCGTGTGTTGTTGACGCTGATGAGGAAGAAATTCCACATGGTCACACGCATGCACACACACACACGTACACACAAACACACACATTCCCATGTATACACACATGTGCACACACACAAACGCACGTACACAAACACATTCCCATGTATACACACATGTGCACACACACTTACAGACACACACGTTCCCATGTATACACACATGTGCACACACATAATTACATATAATATAATAAAAATAAATCTAATAAATATATGTAATATTTGGTGTAATAGCACCTACTGTACTGAAATGTAATAAGTAATCACCATGAATAGTAAAGTGATTTATATTTCAGCTTCCATGTGTACAGTCTGTCTTATCTATGTGTAGGAGACCGTCTTCATCAGCTCACTTTCAATCTTCCATCTGAATGAACACAGGGCTTCATAAGAGAATGGATGACATCAGGAGCAGTTAGGGTTAGGTGGTGTCTTGCTCAGGGACACCTCCACACTTAGCTAGGGGGGAGCACGGGGATCGAACCAGCAACCTTCCGCTTGCCAGACAACTGATCTTACCTCCGAGCTACTACTACGGTGGAGGAGGAGGTGGAAGTGAAGATGGAGGTGGAGGTAAGGGAGGAGGAGGAGGAGATGAAGGTGGAGGAGAAGATGGCGCTGGAGAAGGAGGTGAGGGTGGAGGTGGAGGAGATGGAGGTGGAGTAGGAGACCCTGGATATCAGACGTGAGTTAACACAGAAGACTTTTCCTGAAGTGGATGAATGAAAAGCTGG
>PIJE02000004.1:303058-315066 GCA_002895965.2 Coryphaenoides rupestris
TAAAGATAAAATGTGTTTGTGTTCCGGTTTCTGTGTCAAGGTTAGAAGGGAGACGACAGAGAGGAGAAACACAACACAGAGAGGACGGGTAATAACTGAAGCAACCCAAGCCGCTTCCTCACACACACACACACACACACACACACACACACACACACACACACAAATAACATCCAGTAGACTAGAGTCTGATGGCTGAATCTGTCCAGTAGACTAGTCTGATGGCTGAATCTATCCAGTAGACTAGAGTCTGATAGCTGAATCCATCCAGTAGACTAGAGTCCGATGGCTGAATCTGTCCAGGAGAGTCCGATGGCTGAATCTGTCCATTCCATCACACACCACCCTCCACCACCACCACCACTCCACCACTCACACTCCACCACCACCATCCACACCACCACCACCACCACCACACCTCCACACCACCACCACCACCACTCCACCACCTACCACCACCACCACCACTCACCACCACCACCACCACCCCCCACCTCCACCACCACCACCACCACCACCACCTTCACCTCCACCACCACCACCACCTCCACCACCACCACCACCACCACCCACCACCACCTCACCACCACCACCACCACCACCACCACCACCACCACCACCACCACCACCACCACCACCACCACCACCACCACCACCACCACCACCACCACCACCACCATCACCACCACCACCACCACCACCACCATCACCACCACCACCATCACCACCACCATCACCACCGCCTCTCATTCCCATCCTCTGCAAAACTAATAGGGCGTAGATACACACGACACGCTAGATTCGAACATCGCAGAGCGGACGACTCACGTGAACAGAAAACCGATACCACCACCCACGACCCCCCTCCACCCTCCCCACCTTAAACCTCATCCATATCTTAATATTATTAAAGGCAGCGATTCACAAAACACCACACACCAACAACTCATAGGTATTATTTGGTTATTAGTTTTATATGCACTTGCCGTCATCATTACCAATCTTACTCCCCTTTTCTCTCCCCCTTCTCTCCTTCTCTCCCCTCCCCCTCCTCTCTCCTCTTCTCTCCCTCCTCCTCTCCCTCCCTCCTCCTCTCTCCCTCCTTCTCTCTCCTTCCCTCTCTCCTCCCTCCTCTCTCTCCCTCCTCCTCCTCCTCTCCCTCCCTTTCCCCCTCTCTCTCTCTCTCTCCATCTTCTCCCTCTCCTTATCTGTTGAACTATCACAACTATGATATTGCTGAATTTATTTTAACTGTCATCACACACACACACACAACACGCACACACACACACACACACACACACACACACACACACACACACACACACACACACACACACACACACACACACACACACACACACACACCATTCTTGTCATTAAATATGAACCATATTATGAGAGCACCTCGCTGTCTCTAACAGACTCTCACTCCAGCTGACCAATCAATGACTGACGTTGGTCAACCGATGACGTCATCAAAGTAATGAAGCCTGTGATTGGCCAGAGGGACTGTAACAGGGCATGTGATTGGCCAGAGGGACTGTAACAGGGCATGTGATTGGCCAGAGGGACTGTAACAGGGCGTGTGATTGGCCAGAGGGACTGTAACAGGGCGTGTGATTGGCCAGAGGGACTGTAACAGGGCGTGTGATTGGCCAGAGGGACTGTAACAGGGCGTGTGATTGGCCAGAGGGACTGTAACAGGGCGTGTGATTGGCCAGAGGGACTGTAACAGGGCGTGTGATTGGCCAGAGGGACTGTAACAGGGCGTGTGATTGGCCAGAGGGACTGTAACAGGGCGTGTGATTGGCCAGAGGGACTGTAACAGGGCGTGTGATTGGCCAGAGGGACTGTAACAGGGCATGTGATTGGCCAGAGGGACTGTAACAGGGCGTGTGATTGGCCAGAGGGACTGTAACAGGGCGTGTGATTGGCCAGAGGGACTGTAACGGGGCGTGTGATTGGCCAGAGGGACTGTAACAGGGCGTGTGATTGGCCAGAGGGACTGTAACGGGGCGTGTGATTGGCCAGAGGGACTGTAACAGGGCACTGCAGCCGCCCAGTGTGTCTAGCGCTGCAGCCGCCCAGTGTGTCTAGCGCTGCAGCCACCTAGTGTGTCTAGCGCTGCAGCAACCTAGTGGCTCCTCTTGGCTCCTCCTCCTCTTGGCTCCTCCAGCTCCCCATGTGTCGGGTCGTTGGGTCGTACCACTAGAGTCCGTCTGGTTCCCATCATGCATTGCGTGTGTCCCCCCAGGGTTCCTCTGAAGGTGGAGCAGGCCAACAACGCCCGGGACGCTCTGGCCAAGGCCGTGTACAGTCGGCTGTTTGACCACGTGGTCACCAGGGTCAACCAGTGCTTCCCCTTCCAGTCGTCTGCTAACTTCATCGGAGTCCTCGACATCGCTGGCTTCGGTCCGTAACACACACACAAGCACATGCACACACGCGCACACACACGCACACACTGTGTCTGCGTGTGTGTCTCTCTGTCCTCTCCTCCCCTCCCTCTCTCCCTCTCTCTCTCTCTCCCTCTCTCTCCTCTCTCCTCCTCCTCTCTCTCCTCTCCTCCCCTCCTCTCCCCTCCCCCCTCTCCTCCCTCTCTCCTCTCCCCCTCTCCCTCCCTCTCCCTCCCTCCCTCCCTCCCTCTCCTCTCCCCCTCCCCTCCCTCCCCTCTCTCTCCTCCTCTCCCCTCTCCTCCCTCTCTCCCCTCTCTCCTCCCTCCTCTCTCTCCCCCCTCCTCCTCTCCCCCTCTCCCCTCTCCACCTCCCTCTCCTCTCTTCCCTCTCTCCTCTCCCCTCTCCCCTCCTCACCTCCTCCCTCCTCTCCCCTTCCTCTCTCTCCCCTCTCTCTCTCTCTCCCTCTCCTCTCTCTCCTCCCCTCTCCTCCTCTCCTCCTCCCTCTCCCCCCTCCCTCTCTCTCCCTCTCCTCTCTCTCCCTCCCCTCCTCCCCTCTCCCTCCTCTCCCCTCTCCTCTCTTCTCCCTTCCTCTCTCTCCTCTCCTCTGTCTCCTCTCTTCTCCTCTCTTCCTCTCCTCTCTCTTCTCTCTCTTTTTCCTCCTCCTCTCTCTGTTCTCTTCTTCCTCTCCTCTCTCTCTCTCTCTCCTCTCTCCTCTCCTCTTTCTCTCCCCTCTCTTTTCCTCTCCTCCCTCTCTCCCTCTTTCTCTTCCTCCTCTTCTCTTCCTCTCTCTCTCTTCTCTCTCCCCTTCTCTCTTTTCTTTCCCTTTCTTTCTTTTTTCTCTTTTTTCTCTTTTTTCTTTTTTTTTTTTTTGTCTGTTTTTTTCTCTTTTCTCCTTCTTTCTCTTTCTTTCATTCTTTCTCTCTTTCTTTCTTTCTCTTTCTTTCTTTATTTTCTTTTTCTCTCTTTCTTCTCTCTCTTCTCTCTTTTTTTTTCTTTCTTCTCCTTTTTTCTTTCTCTCTTCCTCTCTTTCTTTCTTTCTTTTTTGTTTTTAATGCCGCTGATTAGGAGCTGCTGTAACCTGTGGCTGCATGGATCCAACATGGCAACCCCCGCCCCCCTGCCCCCTGCAGGCCTGGGTAACTAGTCTCCAGAGTGACACACACACACACACACCCACACACACCACACACACACACACACACACACACACACACACACACACACACACACACACACACACACACACACACACACACACACACACACACACACACACACACACACACACACACACACACACACACACACACACACACACACACACACACACACACACACACACACAGACACACACACACACAGAAACACAAACACTTCAGAAGACATCACAGCGACAGAGACAATACCCCTCCCTTAAGGAGTTGCAATGGTTCAGCAGTCTTATCAACTTAATGGAGTGTGTGTAGACTACTGGATAGATTCAGCCATCAGACTAGTCTACTGGACAGATTCAGCCATCAGACTCTAGTCTACTGGATGGATTCAGCCATCGGACTCTAGTGGATGGATTCAGCCATCAGACTCTAGTCTACTGCATAGATTCAGCCATCAGAATCTAGTCTACTGGACAGATTCAGCCATCAGACTCTTGTCAAACTGGACAGATTCAGAAACCATTTCAGTCTCAGTTTTTCAAGCAATAAGGGGGAGATGCCAAGCAGAAAATCCACGATGACAACTACCAAGAACCGTTGCACAGTGCAATAGTAAACAGCGCCCAAGGGGCCGTTGCTTTTAAACGTCATCCACTCAAGACAAGCAGGTCATCAGTTTAGGACACACCGCTCAAGTAGTGTAGCTCTATGGTAAAGCAGATGCAAGTCCCAGCCGCACTGTCACAGAGTCACGTCCTGTCTCCTGTGTTCCTAATCACACTGGGCGTCATTCATCTGTTTCCCAGGATCATGGGTAAGTATGCCGGTCCCCGCAGACAATCGCTTGTCACATATTTTAAGCAGTTGTGTGAGTGTGTGTGTATGGTGTGATATGGAGTGTGTGTGTATGGTGTGATTTCCCCTCTTCATTACTGAGGATTGACATATCAGTTATGACAATACATGTCCTAATGAGTCATTTTGTTCCAATTATTTATTAAAGTAACCACGACTACGGTATAGACTTCCCTCAGTGCTCAGAGGACAAATGCACCATTTTCCGACCCAGAAAGTAGGTCACTCCATTTATCCTCCACAAGCACCTTTTCCAAGGTGGTCGAAAACAAAAGAGATTCAAATTAATACAAACAACAACAGATATTGGCAATAGTGTAAAATATGTAAAATGCCTGAATGAACCAATAGAAACAAAAGGCTTTTTACTACACATTTGCCAATAAAGATTTACCAATTGAATATTTTAAATTTCTTTTCATTCAATTCATTCTTCATTTCTTGAATTTTGGCAATTTTTTCAGATTCTCGGTTGACTAAATTATAATAACAAGAATATCATGAAACTTTATTTGTATAGCACACCTTTCATACATAAACATGTAGCTCAAATAGCACTTACACCAGAAGGAATTTCTCTTCTTCCATGGATCTGGGTGGGAATTGGGTGCAGAATAGAATCTGGGATCCAGCACTCCTACTTTCTGATCCAGTAGTCCTACTGTGTTACAGCAGAACTTCTGATCCAGCAGTCTTACTGTGTTACAGCAGAACTCATGGGGGAGACGGCACAGAGCCTGGGCAGGAAACCAAAAACTGCAAGAGGCAGAGTTGCGCCTTGTTTCCTGTTTCCTTTTTACAGAGATACTCTACAGAAGAAATCCCATTTGCGCAGGTGGATGAAGCTTACAGAAGGGGTTTATAATAAGTGTGTTGTGGTGGGAAGGGGACGTGTCTTGGCGTCGCATGCAAGCAGTGGGGCAGGCGACCCGTTCGCAGGGAGTGCTGCAGCGGTGTGTGGTCAGCTTAATGAGGTGATGTCTATATATATACTTATGTGTTTGCTCTCGCCCGCAGCAAGACTCGGCCCACACAAGAGACAAGAGTCACCCGGCTGTGATTGCCCAATAGATGGATTGTGTATGTGCGTTGTTTGTGGTGAAGTGAGAGAGTTTCTTCCACCAAAAGCCCCGTCTGTTCCTTCCTAAGTGTACCCGGTCGTAGCTTGAGATAGACTACATGTGACTTCCTACAGGGGCCAGTCTACACAGTGTTGATCTTTTTAGAACGTTGATGTCCCGGACACAGGATGTTTTAGCTTATCTTTCCACCGGGAAAAGCGTACCAGTACTGGCTAAGATTGGGTTCACTCATAGCCAGTTACACGCTTACAGATCCCCACCTCCAGCAGCATGATTGGTCGAAACAAATATGAAGCGAAAGAAAGCTGACGCAGATTTGAGGTTGTCTACCGTCAGGCTATAGATATTAATCTAAAGTGTGATTTGTGAGATTAGTTGCACAGTAATGGAATGTCAGTATGAGGCGAGTGCATTTCATGCTGAAGGACGAAGCAGTTACCACCACCACCACCAACCCTTCACGCCTGTGAGACTCAGTATGGGGTTTTAATACTGGCTTCCAGGAATGTAATATTTCAACCATATTGACAGTAATTTCCCGAAATTCAGAAGCCGATTCACTCAAGAAAACATTAAAACTGGGTTTTTTATTTCATTACACAGTCTATTTCTCGGTGTGTGTTTCTTTTGTTCAAATAAAACCAAAGATCCTTTACATTAACACATACACTACTGAACTCTACTCTGAGGGTGTTCCTTTCTCATGTCGACGGAAAGGATAGTGGGATATGTTAAGCTAAGTTGAAATAGGGACCTGTTGCAAATATTACATTCAACTCGAACAAATTGAAGCCGATATTCTGGACGCCCTGAGCGATGTCGACTGGTTTTAGCGTTTTAGCGTCATCGTTTTTACGGACATAGTGATGAGCTTCAAAGCAACACGAGCGGACACAAACAGTTAAAGTTACTGTAGATCCTTTCCTAATCAAAAACCATGGGTCGATGGATCTATCAGCTCCCTCTCTCATCATGACAGTCGGAAGCTATGTAAGAATGTTGTTTATTGACTTTAGTTCTGCTTTCAACACCATAGTTCCCAGAAGACTGGCTGGTAAGCTGATTGAGCTGGGTCTGAACACCCCCCTGTGCACCTGGATCCTAGACTTCCAGACCCCCAGGCCCCAGGTCGTCAGGGTGGGCAGACACACCTCCAGACCCCTCACCCTGAACACAGGATCCCCCCAGGGTTGCGTTCTCAGCCCCCTACTGTACTCACTGTACACAAATGACTGTGTGGCCAGGTCCAGCTCCAACACCATCGTCAAGTTTGTGGATGACACAGTGGTGGTGGGCCTGATCTCCGGTAACGATGAGAAGGCCTCCCTAGAGGAAGTTGCTAACCTGTCACTCTGGTGCCAGGACAACAGCCTCATGCTGAATGTCTCCAAAACTAAGGAGCTGATTGTGGACTTTAGGAGGACACTACAACAGCAGAGGACTTACAGACCACTGGGGATTAATGTGACTGCTATGGAGAGGGTGAGCAGCTTCAGGTACCTGTCCACATCACAGAGGGTCAGACTTGAACTACACACATTGACACTCTGGTGAGGAAGGTGAAGCAGCACCTCTACCACCTCAGGCAGCTGAGGAAGTTCTGAGTCTCCCAGAGGATACTTCAGACCTTCTACGCTGGTGCGGTGGAGAGCATCCTGACAGAAAACATCACTGCCAGGGCACGTTCGTCTGAACGCACTATTGACACCCCACCCTGCAGGACCTGTAGTCCAGGAGGTGTCGAACCAGAGCCTGCAGGATCATGAAGGATCCTCACCACCCCAACAACAAACTGTTCCAACTGCTGCAGTCTGTTTCTTTCCGCAGGCCATCAGGACTGTGAACTCTGACCTCACCAGGATACTGTACTCACCTTATTCTATATTTTTTCATTCTATATTTTTTCATATTTTCTACATTTTTATATATTTCTCATTCCTGCTGTTTTATTGTAAATATTGTAAATATTCTGTTATCTATAGTATTCTCTTTCTTCTCTCTTTTCATTTCACTGCATATCCTAAGTGACAAATAAAGTTCTTGAATCTTGAATCAAACATAACACATTTTGTCACCTTGCTTTGCAGCAGCTTCTGTGTTCCATTCATTCTGTGATTGTGTTGCGTAAAATTAATAAAACTCTTTAGCGCATGTCTAGCTGTCCACAGTGCTGTCATTGGACGCGTGTGTTACACTCAACAACTTCTTAAGGTTAGCAACAACAATCAACATGCTGTGGAATATGTCTATCTCCATATCTGACCTTCCTATCTGACTATCTATGTATCAATATCTATGTATCAATCTATATAACTATTTATCAATCTATCCCATCCCAAACTTCAGAACTTCCTGGAAAGAGAGGCAGTTTGGCACTGTCTGTCGTCGAGGGACGGATCCTGCAGCTGTTCAAATGTCACTTGTTGATGAAAATTCAAATGCGTTGGTTGGTGTCCAGTCACTGGCAGCAGCAGACGCCAGCTCATACGTCTTCCACCAATCACAAGACATCACCATTAGCACTGGAGCATCTGCAGAGCTACCTGCAGAAATGTGTGAAGGCAGTGACTGTGGGCCCACTGCTGTGATGGAATACATCAAATATTGAGACTAACACTTTTTTACAGCTAGAAAAAAATCTAGTAAAATTTACATTTATATTATAAATAATAATATATATGTACAGTATATACACACACAGGTATATGGTATATCTATATACATATAGATATACCATACATATGGATATAGTTATATAGATATATAAAATCGAAAATGTCTCTTCCTTTTCTACTGATGGGTATTTCTCTGTCTGATCACATCTGCTGGTCTGTCTATCTCAAGCCCCTCTCTGCACACACACACACACACACATGCATGCATGCACGGACACACACACCACACACACACACACACCACACACACACACACACACACACACACACACACACACACACCTTTCCTACTCACTGCATAGAGAATGGAATTATAATATGAATGTAATGTTATTACGCCAATTATGAAGACAGGAATGGGGGACCATACGATGGGGTCGTTAACAGTTTATAGGTATATGTGTGCATGTGTGCATGCGTTCGTGCATTCCAGCAGGGCCATTATATACAGCCATGGATGGTTGACCGAAGTAATCAGTCAAGTTAGCTGCACACTACTAGCATACTCACGTATTCAGCATTAGATACAGGCAGATGATTCAAAGTCAAAGTCAAAGTCAAAGTGTTTTATTGTCACATGTACATCATAACACAGGCCCATTCTGTACAGTGAAATTATTATGACCTGGCAACAGAACACAAAAAAGTAGGAAGAAGAGAAAAAATATATATATATGTACAGTATGCATTGAAAATATACATATACAGTATATATATACACACATATACATTCAATATACAGTACACAATATGCATAATAAGACAACACAATATACATAATAATGATAAAAAATAGCAATTGTAAAGTTGAATCCAGAAGTTTTATACATTTCCTGGACCAGGTGAGGTCATCTTTGATGAACACAACGAGGAGCTTGAAGCAGGAGACTTTCTCCTCTTCAGCTCCGTCCATGTATAAGGCCCCCCCCCCCCCCCCCCCCCAGCGTTATGCACCAATTACACAAAAGCACGTTCCTTGTTTGCAAAAACTAAGGCAATGAAGCTGATTCTGATTGTGATTCTGATGAGCTCATATACAATACTGTTTGGTGTTATGTGGTGTTCTTGCTGTTGTATAAGATATTGATTTCCTACACTAATTAATTGTGCATCACCAAGGATACTGCTTTAATGGAAATCAAATAAACACAAAAAACAAATGAGTTGAAGTCCCAGAGCCGGCATTTATGCATACGATCGTTGCATTTGTTTACCACGAAGAGTCAACAGCAAATGTTTACATGCTGCTGACGGCTAGCTCTGTGTGTGTGTGTGTGTGTATTGTATAATGTGATTATTGAGCTGCTTGGCTTCAAACTTTGTTCTTCATTGTTTGGATCTCAACTTTCTCTGTAAGTTAATGTTCTCTGTTTACAACTTAAAAGTCGTCAACTTTTCAATTTCCGACTTGCGCCACTGTCGCACAGACAAGCCCATCCCTGGCAATATTGGCCTAATCTTATCTTGAATTGTTGAACTTTTGGATGTGCATTGCATAGTTGTTTACCGAACTTAAATATTCAAACATCTGTCTGCTTGCCAACTCCTTGATCATGAATGAATATCATAACTTTCACCACTGCTCATTTTAGGAAAGGCCACCACAAGAAAACGTCTTTGTTTCGATAATGGACAGATCCATTGTCGGTTTCTAAACCGACAATGGATCCGTTCAGAAACAGACAATGGATTATAGACGTTTGTTTCTGGTTGGTAGCAGCATGGCATACATAGCAGCCAGGGTACTTTCCAAAGCCAGAAGCAACGGTAAGAATCCTAATTTGAACTAGACACCCTGATCCCAGGTCTAAGGCAGAATAAAACATCCAGTAGTGTTAATAAATGGGCAGAAAGCGTTACTTACTGATCAATAAGAAATAATGCCAACTGAACGTTAGTTTAGAACCCCTTCAGGGGTACCATACATGGTATTACATATGTATGGTAATGGGCAATACATGGCCATGTATTGTATCTATGGTAACTGGGTGGGTGATGAACTTGCTGTGCCGTAAATTCGATTTGCTGGGAAAAATCATGCCCAGTGGCAGCATAGTGAAATAGAGGCCAAAGCTAATGCAGATGAGAGAACGTGTCATTATTCTATAGCCATTACACTGCAGGATTAGCATTTACTACACATGATAAGTTAAAGCAGAAAAGTTGAAGTTGTAGAAGGCGAACATGTTGCATGTTTCAATCATCTTTCCTTGTTGGTAAAACAAATCTGATATATATCTGATATACTCTTGGTATAATTCCAAGAGTCAGTGTGTCTTGCTCCTTCCTATTGGGACTGTTATTGACACAACACACTATTTGGAAAAGGAGGCTATGATTGCTTACGGTAGCTACATTCATTTGATATCAGGAGCAGCAATCCTGATTGATGTGTTCGCTAGATGAGGGAATGTGTTATGGGGCGGACAGGCCGTCAGAACGCTACAGCAATCATTTAGGCTATTTGCTATGCATTTAGACACAATGGAACGGCAAACAGGGAAAAACGCTCCTTTTCTTTCTGTTGTATTAAAGCAGGGATCTTTGAACACCGCTGCTGTACAGAGAGAGAGATCCATTGATTCACACACACACACAGAGCAGGGTAATTACCTCAGATTGACATTTCCTTGCGCTGAGTGGATGCACAGGTGGCAGCCAATCAAATCCAAATGCTAATTAGGGGATGCATGTTAAACACGATTTCCAATTTATTGGACAGAATTACAAGGGCATTTAAAGCAATTAGCATAGCATGTAGCGCGGGCGTCATGGAGTAGGGAAATTACTGTAATGGATGGACACTTGGTGTGAGGTATAGATACTGGTCTGTGTGGTACAGCGAGCATGCGGGCACATCACGCAGGCCAAAGTTAATCCAGATGGATGGAGGTGTTTTATCAGAGGCCGGTGCTTAACTGCACTCAGGGTCCCAGTAATGGCTTTTTAAACTTAATGACCTCTGACCAGCCCACGGACCCTGTGTTTATCAACCTATCATTTATCACCTGACTTAATCCACGTGACCTGAATGGAGTTAAATTACCTGCTGCTTTGCGTTTTAAATGTGATGCTTAATGTTATTTACCTCGTTGGCCGAATGGAGAGGCCAAAGAAAGTCGTTGTTTTTTATTCCCCCGTAGAGCCCACATACACCTCCTCCATTTATTTACCTGATGAATGGCTCCTGTGGCTAATGGGGTTGGAGAATAACATTAATGTGAGTAGAAGTGTGTGTGCGTGTGTGTGTGTGTGTGTGTGTGTGTGTGTGTGGTGTGTGTGTGTGTGTGTGGTGTGTGTGTGTGTGTGTGTGTGTGTGTGTGTGTGTGTGTGTAGTGTGCGTGTGTACTTGTGTGTTCATAAATATGAAGGTAAAGCATCACCATTATGTTACGTGTTAAGGTGGCATTGGAAACATTATGTTTTAGAGTTAGGTTTAAGGTAACATACTATATAATGAAACTCCCCAGACTACAAGTTTAGGCGGGTTGCCAGGTTGAGGACACTGAATGAACACAAGCGAGGACTTACAGTCCTACACTGTAAGTAGATCAGCTAATATATATGTTAGCTTTTTATTTTATTATTTGCAAATGATAAAGCGGCTCATATACATTTTTCATAATTGTTAATTTTAGCTTGATGCATGTTTACGGTCATGCAAATATAACCTAACCTTTGTTTTTTCTCCTGACTTCCTGATTATATCTGGACTGTTGGTGTTGGTGGGGGTGGTGGTGATGTGGTGGTGCAGGTGCAGATGTTGCTGAGGGTGGGGTTGATGGTGTTGATGGTGGTAATGGTGTTCAGATAGAGATGGTGGTGGTGGTGGTGGTGGTGGTG
>PIJE02000004.1:319653-327153 GCA_002895965.2 Coryphaenoides rupestris
TGTGTACTTGTGTATTCATAAATATGAAGGTAAAGCATCACCATTATGTTACGTTTTATGTCAAAGGTGGCATTGGAAACATTGTGTTTTAGAGTTAGGTTTAAGGTAACATACTATATAATGAAACTCCCCAGACTACAAGTTTAGGCGGGTTGCCAGGTTGAGGACACTGAATGAACACAAGCGAGGACTTACAGTCCTACACTGTAAGTAGATCAGCTAATATATATGTTAGCTTTTTATTTTATTATTTGCAAATGATAAAGCGGCTCATATACATTTTTCATAATTGTTAATTTTAGCTTGATGCATGTTTACGGTCATGCAAATATAACCTAACCTTTGTTTTTTCTCCTGACTTCCTGATTATATCTGGACTGTTGGTGTTGGTGGGGGTGGTGGTGATGTGGTGGTGCAGGTGCAGATGTTGCTGAGGGTGGGGTTGATGGTGTTGATGGTGGTAATGGTGTTCAGATAGAGATGGTGGTGGTGGTGGTGGTGGTGGTGCAGGTGTAGACACTGGTGTTGGTGGTGGTGGTGGGCTGACTATCCTCATGAAAGATCTTCCGTCATCTCCACCCGGGTTGGAAGTGGCTCCACTGAGATTAGAAACAGGATCTCAACCTGTAAGCAAATGAGACCTTTCCCATGGACTATCAGCATGGAGCCATTATGAATCCATTAAGGGTGTGATAGAGAGCCGTTTCAATGTTTCTGCTTTCTCTGTTAGTATTAAGCTCTCCTGCTTAAAGATTCTAAGATTTAAGAGGCACAATTTGAATTTAATTTGTTCGAAATGCCACAGCCATCCGTCAGCTATTAGCGAGTGCGTTGCTCTGTGGGAGCATGTGTTGTGGTTGACTGTGCCCGGCCTCTGTATGAGAGGCACACTACCTTCTGGACCACTTCCTGCTCATTTCTGACCAACCAGTGCATCCCTTCCCTGATTGGTTCAGAGGATCCATCTTGCTGGCCAATCACTTGCCCTGCCACAGTTACAGACCTTTCAGCACCATCCTGCCTGTGTCCTTCGGAGGAGCCTCAGAGAAGCTAGGTCATTGCTACACTTACCTACAGCAGCTTTAAAGGACAAAACTGGTGTGGGAGACGATGCTTACAATGGTTTGATGATCCGAACCGGCAGGAGAACGGAGATGTATAAAACATTATTTGTTCCATCATTTATTAAACTTGAGACGCATGCGGTGGCACAGCCGTCGGGTAGGTCTAACTCAGTTTGGACCGCGGGCTTGTATTGTTGCTCACCAAATGTTTCATCTTAACTCCACTGTTTTTATCCCAGCGTCCTGTGCTTGTTTAAATTGAAATGGCCGCCATTTTGGATGTGATGGACAACAATGTCAGGCAATGGAAACAAATGCAGTCTGCTGTTTGTTGTTTGGTACCGCAGTCAGAGTGTTAAGCATGTGTGGACGGACTGAACTCAAATGAGAATCACAGAGAAACCCCGGAACCCCGGCAGCGAGGACAGTGAGGGATCGGAGAGCGGGAACGTTTCCCATGAACTACGTCTTCACACTGTGCTCAAGGTGCTATCCTACCCAGTGAAGAAGCAATCATCTGAATGCTACAGTCCTACTTACACACCCACACACACACACACACAAAGATCATAATATATTCTGTCCCGGGGATAGGATGTAGCTCCCAGTATTTTTTGCAAAATTGATAGATCATCGTGAAGGTTTAACAAATGTAGCCTGACACGCCAGATAAATACATCCAGAACACCGGCCGTCAGGCACGCTGGAGAACACCAGAAGATGCCGCGCACGAGGGCCGCGCACGTGGGGCCGCGCACGTGGGGCCGCGCACGTGGGCCCCGCACACGACGCATCCATATGCCGAAGAGGAAAGATTTACAATGAACTTATCCAGATGAGGCTGCCTATACACCCATGCGCCGCAATGCATCTGGCAATGCACGCACAACACACACACACACTGTGTGTGTGTGTGCGCGCGTGTGTGTGTGTATGAGAGAGTCTGAGTAAGTGTTTGGGTGAACGGGTGAGTGTGTGTGTGTGTGTGTGTGTGTGTGTGAGACCATGTGTGTGTATTTGAGCATGCTGATGTATTCAGGGGCCGCTTCCAGCCAGGTGAAGTGCAGTGAGAGACGTCCGGGACGGTTACACAGTGAGGTCCTGTCACTGTTTGTCTGTTAGTTTGTTTGTTTGTCCAGACGACAGTGGCTCAGGCTCAGTCTTGAGGTGTCCCTGAGCCAGACACCTAACGCTAACTGCTCCTGACCAGCTGGCTGTTTGTGTGCGTGTGTGTGTGATAACAGACATGATAAACCCTTGCCCTCTCTCTCTCTTTTCATTATTTCATCATGTTTCCATCCTTCTCTCTGCGACCTCACTCCCTGCATCCTCCCCTACCTCCTGGTCCTTCCTTCCACTGCGTCTGCTCTGATTGGCTGGAGCTAAATGAGCCTGGGCAGATGCTTGGCGTTGACTCAGTTGAGCTCATGATTGCCTTTCAACATGGTCTTGCCTTGTTTTGATTCGTCCAATTTGTAATTTGTTCCGCTTTTTCCCGATCCAGGCTTTTAGGCTTTTGGGGCCTGTGAATGTGAGATCGTTTCATAATGCACTCGTAATAAAAGACTAACAGAGGGGGGGGGGGGGGATAAAGACTTAAATATCCAATCGCTTCAGTGGCATCCGGTGGGATTCACATGTGGCTACTTTGAAACGTCAACAAGTTCCCCATGCAGCCGTGGCGAGTAAAGCTCTACATATTAGGGACACAATGGAACGGCAAACAGGGAAAAACGCTCCTTTTCTTTCTGTTGTATTAAAGCAGGGATCTTTGAACACCGCTGCTGTACAGAGAGAGAGATCCATTGATTCACACACACACACAGAGCAGGGTAATTACCTCAGATTGACATTTCCTTGCGCTGAGTGGATGCACAGGTGGCAGCCAATCAAATCCAAATGCTAATTAGGGGATGCATGTTAAACACGATTTCCAATTTATTGGACAGAATTACAAGGGCATTTAAAGCAATTAGCATAGCATGTAGCGCGGGCGTCATGGAGTAGGGAAATTACTGTAATGGATGGACACTTGGTGTGAGGTATAGATACTGGTCTGTGTGGTACAGCGAGCATGCGGGCACATCACGCAGGCCAAGTTAATCCAGATGGATGGAGGTGTTTTATCAGAGGCCGGTGCTTAACTGCACTCAGGGTCCCAGTAATGGCTTTTTAAACTTAATGACCTCTGACCAGCCCACGGACCCTGTGTTTATCAACCTATCATTTATCACCTGACTTAATCCACGTGACCTGAATGGATGCCTTCTAAAAGCGAGTTAAATTACCTGCTGCTTTGCGTTTTAAATGTGATGCTTAATGTTATTTACCTCGTTGGCCGAATGGAGAGGCCAAAGAAAGTCGTTGTTTTTTATTCCCCCGTAGAGCCCACATACACCTCCTCCATTTATTTACCTGATGAATGGCTCCTGTGGCTAATGGGGTTGGAGAATAACATTAATGTGAGTAGAAGTGTGTGTGTGTGTGTGTGTGTGTGTGTGTGTGTGTGTGTGTGTGTGTGTGTGTGTGTGTGTGTGTGTGTGTGTGTGTGTCTGTGTGTGTAGTGTGCGTGTGTACTTGTGTGTTCATAAATATGAAGGTAAAGCATCACCATTATGTTACGTTTTATGTCAAAGGTGGCATTGGAAACATTGTGTTTTAGAGTTAGGTTTAAGGTAACATACTATATAATGAAACTCCCCAGACTACAAGTTTAGGCGGGTTGCCAGGTTGAGGACACTGAATGAACACAAGCGAGGACTTACAGTCCTACACTGTAAGTAGATCAGCTAATATATATGTTAGCTTTTTATTTTATTATTTGCAAATGATAAAGCGGCTCATATACATTTTTCTGAATTGTTAATTTTAGCTTGATGCATGTTTACAGTCATGCAAATATAACCTAACGTTTGTTTTTTCTCCTGACTTCCTGATTATATCTGGACTGTTGGTGTTGGTGGGGGTGGTGGTGATGTGGTGGTGCAGGTGCAGATGTTGCTGAGGGTGGGGTTGATGGTGTTGATGGTGGTAATGGTGTTCAGATAGAGATGGTGGTGGTGGTGGTGGTGGTGCAGGTGTAGACACTGGTGTTGGTGGTGGTGGTGGGCTGACTATCCTCATGAAAGATCTTCCGTCATCTCCACCTGGGTTGGAAGTGGCTCCACTGAGATTAGAAACAGGATCTCAACCTGTAAGCAAATGAGACCTTTCCCATGGACTATCAGCATGGAGCCATTATGAATCCATTAAGGGTGTGATAGAGAGCAGTTTCAATGTTTCTGCTTTCTCTGTTAGTATTAAGCTCTCCTGCTTAAAGATTCTAAGATTTAAGAGGCACAATTTGAATTTAATTTGTTCGAAATGCCACAGCCATCCGTCAGCTATTAGCGAGTGCGTTGCTCTGTGGGAGCGTGTGTTGTGGTTGACTGTGCCCGGCCTCTGTATGAGAGGCACACTACCTTCTGGACCACTTCCTGCTCATTTCTGACCAACCAGTGCATCCCTTCCCTGATTGGTTCAGAGGATCCATCTTGCTGGCCAATCACTTGCCCTGCCACAGTTACAGACCTTTCAGCACCATCCTGCCTGTGTCCTTCGGAGGAGCCTCAGAGAAGCCAGGTCATTGCTACACTTACCTACAGCAGCTTTAAAGGACAAAACTGGTGTGGGAGACGATGCTTACAATGGTTTGATGATCCGAACCGGCAGGAGAACGGAGATGTATAAAACATTACTTGTTCCATCATTTATTAAACTTGAGACGCATGCGGTGGCACAGCCGTCGGGTAGGTCTAACTCAGTTTGGACCGCGGGCTTGTATTGTTGCTCACCAAATGTTTCATCTTAACTCCACTGTTTTTATCCCAGCGTCCTGTGCTTGTTTAAATTGAAATGGCCGCCATTTTGGATGTGATGGACAACAATGTCAGGCAATGGAAACAAATGCAGTCTGCTGTTTGTTGTTTCGTACCGCCAGTCCGAGTGTTAAGCATGTGTGGACGGACTGAACTCAGATGAGAATCACAGAGAAACCCCGGAACCCCGGCAGCGAAGACAGTGAGGGATCGGAGTGCGGGAACGTTTCCCATGAACTACGTCTTCACACTGTGCTCAAGGTGCTATCCTACCCAGTGAAGAAGCAATCATCTGAATGCTACAGTCCTACTTACACACCCACACACACACACACACAAAGATCATAATATATTCTGTCCCGGGGATAGGATGTAGCTCCCAGTGTTTTTTGCAAAATTGATAGATCATCGTGAAGGTTTAACAAATGTAGCCTGACACGCCAGATAAATACATCCAGAACACCGGCCGTCAGGCACGCTGGAGAACACCAGAAGATGCCGCGCACGTGGGGCCGCGCACGTGGGGCCGCGCACGTGGGGCCGCGCACGTGGGCCCCGCACACGACGCATCCATATGCCGAAGAGGAAAGATTTACAATGAACTTATCCAGATGAGGCTGCCTATACACCCATGCGCCGCAATGCATCTGGCAATGCACGCACAAACACACACACACACACACACACACAAACACACACACACACACACACACACACACACGCATACACTGGAAATCAACCAGCTAAATCTATGTAGCGTATCCATGGTGATGTATGAGCGTGTCAGGGTGGCTTGTACTCCAGCCCAGACGCTGGTGCAGCAAACTATGATGTATCTAATGGTGACATATTAACCTTGCACGATGGTAGTATTTGCATACACAGAAATTCATTTCGTTCCGCCGGAGGTCTGGGGCCTGAATGACACATGAGTGAGATCCAGGAAGTGATGGAGGAGGCTGTGTTTAATGAGATCTTTTTGTCGTTGACACAACGCTTTTCCATAGAATGAGATTAAGAGATGTTTGAGGACGGCAGTCAGCTCTGTAGAGCATGCTGGTGTTTAAGGGAATTCCTTTGATCTTAAATATGATATTAGAATAATATATGCTACTTTGGGAAGAGATATGGTATCTACCTCAACTGCTCAATTTGAACGCATACACCATGCTAGCTCACTATATGGATAACTTGTCATGTTGTACATACAGGCATTTGTCTACTCTTGTTCATATGAAGTCACTTTCCACGTATGTTTTGTACAAAGAAGTACTCAGATCTTTTACTTCAGTAAAAGTAGTAATACAATACTGTAGAAATACTCTGTTACAAGTACAATTCCTCCATTGACAATGTTATGTAAGTGAAAGTAGAAAAAGTATCATATACTAACAGAACCCAAGTGAAAAGTAGTCAAAGTTGTACTTAAGTGCAGTCCTTGAGTAAATGTACCCAGTTACTTTCCACCACTGTAAGTATAGTCTCACAAATCAACTCAACTCTGTATGAATGGGGCGTTTCACTTTCTTTCACTTCAGATTTGTTTCGACCAATCATGTTCCTGGGGCGGGGTCTCGACGACCGCCAACCGGAACCGGCAACAAACCACGTTGAGGAAGAGGAACCCCTCCTGGAACAGAGGGTGAAGGCGCGCCTTCACCCTCTGTTCCAGGAGGTAGTAGCGTAGGGCGTTGACCGGCCATTTAATGGTGAGGCACTCTGTGCTGTACCTCTCCTCTCGCTCCGCCAGTTCCCGGCTGAGGTACAGCACCGGACGGTCGAGCCCATCAACCTCCTGGGATAAAACGGTGCCCAGCCCCCTGTTCGATGCGTCGGTCTGTAAGAAAACGGGTCGCTCAAAGTTAGGTGTAAACAGGAATGGCTCCCCACACAGAGCCTTCTTTACACTTTCAAACGCCATTTGGCACTGCTCGGCCCACTGGATCGGATCTGAGGCACCTTTTCAGGTGAGGTGCATCAGAGGCTGGTCAGTTCCGTGAAGGTGGGGATAAACCGTCTGTGATAACCTGCCATCCCTAAGAACAGCCTCATCTGGGGGAGAATACATCTGCAAAACGTTGCTGTAACTCAGCTACCTCGGTTCTCTGGCCCGGAGTCAGATGGCTCTTCAAATGAACCAGTGTGAACGGCGCCGCTTTTTGAGCCTCCGGCCCCAGCTCATCTTCCCCAATTACCGATGTGGCCAGACAAACCGGGCATTCCTCATTCCATAGTTTAAGGAGGTTGAGGTGATAGATCTGACCAGCGATTGGAAGGGATTATAAAAACTCTCAAAGTTCTTGTGGGAACATTATGTTGTCATGGCTTCGATCTTTCAACTAAAGAAACAGACTACCAGGCCAAAGCTTTGGACGTGAAACCAGACTAAAGACTACTCCTAGCTGGTGGGAAGACACGCTAAAACCACAGCGATATATTGCTGTCTCCTTCAACAACGACTTTGTAAGTCGCTTTGGATAAAAGTTTGGAAAAAAATCTGCCAAATGCCCTAAATATAGATGTAAATGTAAATAAAATCGGATTTTGAATATCTCCACCTCCACCCGCAGGAAAATGTG
>PIJE02000004.1:332153-352254 GCA_002895965.2 Coryphaenoides rupestris
TGGCCACAATGACCAGAAATATCTTTGGAGGAGAGAAGGTGAGGCCTTTAACCCCAAGAACACCATGCCTACCGTCAAGCATGGTGGTGGTAGTATTATGCTCTGGGCCTGTTTTGCTGCCAATGGAAAGTAAATGGAAGAATGAAGAAGGAGGATTACCTCCAAATTCTTCAGGAGAACCTAAAATCATCAGCCAGAAGGTTGGGTCTTGGGTGCAGTTGGGTGTTCCAACAGGACAATGACCCCAAACACACATCAAAAGTAGTAAAGGAATGGCTAAATCAGGCTAGAATTAAGGTTTTAGAATGGCCTTCCCAATGTCCTGACTTAAACCCCATCGAGAACATGTGGACAGTGCTGAAGAAACAAGTCCATGTCAGAAAGCCAACAAATTTAGCTGAACTGCACCGATTCTGTCAAGAGGAGTGGTCAAAGATTCAACCAGAAGCTTGTGGATGGCTACCAAAAGCACCTACTTGAGGTGAAAATGGCCAAGGGACATGTAACCAAATATTAACATTGCTGTATGTAGATTTTTGACCCAGCAGACTTGGTCACATTTTCAGTAGACCCATAATAAATTCATAAAAGAACCAAACTTCATGAATGTTTTTTGTGACAAAGAAGTATGTGCTCCAATCACTCTATAATAATAATAATAATAATTCACATTTGTTGAGCGCATTTCTAGTACCCAAAGCGCTGTACATAGACAAGACAAAAGTCTCCAACAAACAAACACAACAGAGCAATACAATTTTAACACAGGTCCTTAAATGCCCGTCTAAAGAGGTGTGTTTTGAGGAGGGCTTTGAAGGACTTGAGTGACTCTGCCTCTTTGATGGGGTCTGGGAGTGAGTTCCACAGCCGTGGAGCAGCACAACTGAATGCCCTGGCTCCCATGGTTTTAAGTCTGCAGCGTGGCTGCTGCAGAGAGATGGAGCTGGAGGAGCGGAGTGTACGTGTTGGGCAGGACAGTTTGATAAGGTCAGAGAGGTAGGATGGGCCAGTGGCATGGATGGCTTGGTAGGTGTGGGTTAGAACTTTAAAGTCAATGCGTGAGCTGACAGGGAGCCAGTGTAGGCTGAATAACACTGGAGTGATGTGCTCACGGTGGGAGGTGTGGGTGAGAACACGAGCAGCACAATTTTGGACATACTGCAGCCGGTTTATGAAAAGAAAATAAGAGTTGTAGAAATTATTGGAAACTCTGGACTGCCATGACATACATGTTCTTTACATGTTCTTTAAGTGTATGTAAACTTTTGACCACAACTGTACCAAACTTCTAGTATTCAGATTTTATGACATTCGATTAAGGAGGCATTCAGATTCAACAGATGTTATTGTGATGGCATTATTTTATATATATTTGTTCAGAACCAGTATTAGAACAACAAAACCTTTTTTTGAAAATGTCAAAATGTTGAAGTTGTAACGGGAGGGGAGGTGGTGTGTTAAAGAGGAGAGGACCCAGACGCAGGCAGCGAGGTTAACTTAAATGATTTATTTCCAAAAACTAAAAAGACAGAACAGAGGCAGATCGTGAAACAAGCATCACCTGAGGTGTACGTGTACCCCCATTTGGGAAACACTGTCCTGGGCTTTATACAATATGCCAATGGAGTATTGTATTTTCGTCGTAGCTGTGATAACACAATTTATTTGACTTTGAGACGGGAGCTCAACACAATAACATTGGAAAGGCATCGACCGTACACTGACTGCCTGACTTCAGTACAAAACCACTGTTGGTTTTCACTTGGCCAGTTTGCCCAGTTTACCCCTCTAGCTAGGACAACACAAGTTGCTTTAACGCTCCTGTCTCGATCGCACATCCATTTCCACTCCTTTAGTAGGCTGATGCGTCTTGGAATGTTGGATGCTTTTACACCTGAACTCGATGTGTCGTTCTGTGGTATACGTGAGTGAGCTTTTGTTTTGATGCATGTTATTAAAAGGAAGGTAGCAGTGAGACTCGTCTCACAAATCAGACTTTAGATTAGGATATCAATTCTGATGGCAGACTATCTTATATCTGGGTGAACTGTGGTTTTATATTCTAATTTAATTTGACCAATCATGTTGCTGTTGGGCGGGGATCTGTAGATGTGCACAGTCCACATACTGTAGCATGGATCTCACCTGGGAAACAACAAACACTGACGGAACCACAACAAAGTTAATATGTCTGATTATTAATCTCGGATCCAGAAGTGAACTTAACTTAAACGATAGTATCATCTTTCCGTTGACAACTAGCCTATTCAAAGAACAATGATTTGCCTATTTGTTATACATTCATACAACATTTTAATTAATCAAATGCATTTGTCCAGATATCTTTGACACATTCAAACAGTTCAATTAACATAAAGAGCAATGAAGAATTGCCTGTGTACTTACTGTACCGGTACAGTACACTTCAGATAATTAGTATCACTAAAATAAGAAACCAGAGTACATCCGTATACAATTCCTTAAGTCCCACATTGACATAGTTCTCAACCAGCCTATATACTACAACAGCACAACACAACTCCTGAAGTTCAGTTCTGTGCGACCCCAAGATGTTCAGTGGCCCCATCTGGTCGCCCCTCGGAAAACTCGTACAGCACTGATCAACTAAACTTTCCCGTATCCAGTGGGAAGAAAGCTCAAATGCCCTGTCACCAAAATCCTTCGACAAAATGTCTGTCAAGGTTTCAAATCAAACCTGTGTAGTAGACAGACAGACAGACAGAGATATTTGAACCCAGAAACTGTTGAACCAAAACTCATCTGAAACGCATGCAGTAAACCTGACCTACGTGTGGCAAAAACCAGTACTAGGTTACGTGAAAAGATATGTAATACACACCAATATACTATACAACCAACATGTTTGTGGCATTACATCTTTATCGGAAAGCATACCTTTCACATATATTATGGGTGATTGGATTACTAAGTTCCATGCTCCCCCTCCCTATGCTGCTTCAACACAGACTCCCAGAGAGAGAGAGAGAGAGATATAGAGAAAATAAATCGTGTTTCTCTTTTGTCCTGAGGTGTTCAATAAGTCTTTCAAGACGTACTTAATGAGCTTAACAGTGAAATATAGTTTAATCTGTTAAAGCTCCCAGAAGGGAGCATATTATTTCCTCAACTTTATTTTTCACATTATTAAAAACATCTCACAAAACATTACTTTACGATTTACATTTATAAATAATGATTGTTTTTGACATATGTTATACATATAGCTGTGTATCCGTAAACATTTCGCATTAAACAGTGTGGATCTTTCTCACGCCTCAGATTGTTTAAAGGTTGGTCAGGACAATGAGAGTTACACAAACACACTCACACTTAGCAATGAGATCCAGCTGCCCAACACACACTCACACACTCACTCCATCAGAAGAACAGCCTGACACACCCTGTCAGGCTGTTCTTCTGATGGCCATACCCTGTCAGGCTGTTCTTCTGATGGCATGCACCCAAAAATGTCTCCTTCAAAATGTCTAAGAAAGTCCATCCTTTTTGCCATTACAGTTCTGGCAGCCAACAGGCAAGACATTTTGTCTGGTTTGTGAGACGAATGACTAAACTCTCCATAGGGCTACATTGATATTATGTATATATATATCTTTTCAGTAGCCTATGGTAATTTGGATTGAATCCCAATCACTTTTAGATTAGTTTGGCTAAGGGAAGGAAAGATTTGTTATATAATCAGCGATTTGATGAAAATGTGACAGTGAGGTAAAATCTAATGCATATCAAATGAATTCATCAAAGATTTAAGAAGCAAAGCATTCTTTTGATTCAACACTTGATGGGAATCATTTTTCCAATCCATGTTTCTTATAGCGACCGTTTTGCAACTGATGTGAACTTTTGCTCATTGGGAGGCAAAAAACATAACCATCAGTTAACATCAGCCAGTGCCACAGGCCAATTCTTTTAGTTCTCTTTTTCAGCATTGATTTGTTGAATTAATGAAAAACTCTTTTTGGCAATTCTTCAAGGTCTATTGCCATATTTTATCATCCCATATTTAAGCAATTCATTAATTTTTCCTTCGTTCTTTATTTCTTTCATTCATTTCTCTGCAAGTTTTTGTTTTTGTTTTATGTGAAGCACAAACGTAGGTTATTAATATGAGTATGGTAAAAAAAATAATAATAATCTTGTGGCCTTTTGAATGTCCCGGAATATGAAGTGTATAAAAGTGTATTAAATTCAGTCTGAAACTGTGGTGTAGTTGGAAAGATAAAGTGAGAGAGAGGAAACAGAGGAAAAAATATGATCTTCACTGCCCTGTCATCAAAAGTATAACCACAGAAATTCGAATAAACTCATAGAAATTCATAGAAATACTGGATGCACAACGGTGTGTGTGTGTGTGTGTGTGTGTGTGTGTGTGTGTGTGTGTGTGTGTGTGTGTGTGTGTGTGTGTGTGTGTGTGTGTGTGTGTGTGTGTGTGTGTGCGTGCGTGCGTGCGTGCGTGCGTGCGTGCGTGCGTGCGTGCGTGTGCGTGTGTGTGCGTGTGTGAGAAAAAGCGCACGAGAGAGAGAGAGAGAGAGAGAGAGAGAGAGAGAGAGAGAGAGAGAGAGAGAGAGAGAGAAAGAAAGGGAGACCAATACAACAGCATATTTTGACCAGAAGTTCTGGCTGTGTGCATCCTGGACTATTTCATGAATATTAAGAGTATTTGTACATTAAGTACATTAATCAGCAGATGATTAAGTAGTAGACTATAGTGCGATAAATGCAAAGAAACATTGTGGCAGGGATATAATTCATTCTCTCTTTCTTTCTTGATTCTAATTCTATTTACTCTGTTTTCTAGATAAGATGGGGCAGTTTATTATGGGAATGATTACCCTCTGCGTTCATTTCTATATTAAGAACAAAATATTTGAGTGCAGGCAGCTACGTGTGACACATTATACAACAGAAGAGCTGATGCTTGTATTATGCGGTGGTGACTCAGACTGTGAGAAAGCAGAACAGTGTAGGAGAGCGTGGGTGAAAATATGATGTATTAGCATTTTTCATGTATTTCAATGCAAGCCAAATGTAAAGTTGTGTGCAGAGTGCAGCCACCTGGGCCAGCAATGTATGACAATAAAGGCCTCAAGATGATTGAAGACAAAGAACACAAGAGAAGTCTCTAGTCAGTGCTTGGCGTTACATAGACTTTTTCCATTCATGCCCAGCCCTTCAAGTTATGTATATGATGCTTTTATGATGTCATGTTCTATCATATGTGTCAAGTACCAATCAACTTCACACTTGGCAGGTTTATTGCTGAGGACCCGAGGAAGTGCAGTATGGAGTCTTCAGGTGTTTGGATGAGCAGTTCTCGAGGAAGCTGCAAGCAATCAGCCCAATCGGCCCGTTCTGAGCAGTCACGGAACACAGGTTGCCCGGTGCATGTGGCTATAGAGGCATGCTGTCAACTCCATAGCCAGTCAGCCATCCAGCCCACACACACACACACACACACACACACACACACACACACACACACACACACACACACACATAGCATTAGGAACGGCAGTGTTCACCAGGGAAACGGTTATGAATCCCCTCTCCATGTATTAATGAATTGCATTCATATCAGCTGCTGCCTCAAGGTTAATTGCTGTGGTTTAGAAACTCTTTAGCTGAAATCAATGGCCAAGATGATGTCTCAAATTAAAGGTCTTGATACATGTTGTTGTTTCCTGTGTACAATAACCTGCATCATATTTTTTATCAATATTCTCACACGTCTCAGGCCCCTTGTGTTTATTCTGCTCACTATTTGGACAAGGAGTCACTTAATCACCTTGGACCCAACCGGTTGAGTGTAAATTCTCTCAATTGTCAAAAGAAGCATTGTTTCTTGTCATTAATATATTACGTAATAATTTCCATTTGTAAGCCATTAACAAAAATGTACAAATAATGAATTATGCATAAGATATAATTACATAATAAACATGTCATTATTTGTCTGTTCATATAAAAGTTTCACACAATCTTGATCTTTTGCATGAATACTGATATTAAATAATACAGTTAATAATCACATATTAAAATGTTATTCTGTTTTATTCTTTATAGAAATCTGCAATCATAAGCCCGCCTTAAATTTGAAGAGATTCTTTTGTAAACAGTGCCATTCATAACCTGACTGAATTCATAACCTATTATAATTATTGAATTTCTTCACTCATAACATAATTCTGTCGATATTTTGTATTATCGAAGCTTTAACTGCAGAACGAAGGCTTTACCAACACCAACCTCGTTTGTGAAGTGAGTGTCACGTGTCACATGTGTTGATTACTGGTTATGTTCACCTGTGTCCGTGTTATTTTATTTTATAGTTCCCCAGTTTCTGCTCTTAGTTGTCAGTTCTGTTAGTTTGTTTCTGTCTGTTCTCCGTGTTACCTGCTTTCAACTGTTTTAGCTCTGTGCTTGTGTTAACCCTTCACCAATCCAGACGCCCTCGTCACTTGAAGCAGCCCAGCCCGGCCACACCAGACCAGACCAGACCAGACCAGGCTCTCTGTCACCAGGAGCCAGCTGGACAGCCAGGCTCACACCAGACGGTGCCCAGAAGGCGCTGCAGGTGGAGCTGACTTCTGCTCCATCTGCTTTGCGGAGCCCCCGGCTGGTGATTGAGGGGATATACACACATACACGCATTCTGCAAGATGGACATATGGATCGAGCTCCTAGGACAGGTCAGCTGAACTGTGGTACAGTATATGTAATGTCCTTTAAAATGATCTTGTCTGATTCATGTATAACATGGCTTGCGTTTGAACTAAACGGCATTCATGGACTACATCCCAAAAAGTAGTCAGCTAGTTGAACGCAAAAGGTGTCAAGTTTTAATACATTTATCGTCAAATATTTTGTTAATGGCTGGGATAAACGTATTTTACTTCAAAAATGTATCACTGATGAGGTGATTACATTTGCGTTGTAACAGACGTAAATAGCGATTTAGTTCGTCCAATTTTGCGTGAGTTTAGTCGATAACCTAACTGATGGTTCAAGCTGCAGCAAGAATTGAGCGAGAGATCACCAGCGGAGGCGAGTGCGGGGGGGGGGCACCAGGTGTGGTGCATCTCATCAAGCCCCAGCTGCTACTTAAAGCTCTCCCTGGTGATCCCTCGTTGCTAGAACGTACTACCCCCTCGTGACTAGTTCCTCGATGTTTCCTTCCTCGCTCCAACGTCTTCCTCGTTCCCAGTGTCTCCGTGTTTTCCTCGTCGATCCAGTGTCTTCCTCGCTCCTCGCCCCAGTGTCTCCCTCGTCACTCTCCGGATACCTACTCTCCTCGGCACCTCTCCATGCTCCTCTCCCTGGATACCCTTTCCCTCGGACGGACCCCCACAGAACCCCCTGAATACTGGACTGCCCTGACTCTCCCTAAGCCCAGCGCAGTACCCCGCACGCACATACACACCTTAGGTTTTTTCTCCGTATTTAGTTTGTTTGATTTATAGGATATATTTATTATTAGGATAATTATTTTCTTAGATATATATTATATATATATATGTATATTTATATTTATATATATATATATGTATCCATAGATACATACTAACTATTTTTCTGATTATATAATAAAGAACCCTTGGGGCTTTGTATAAGTCATTCTGAGTCAGCTTCCTCTTTTGGTTTTGCCACACTGGCCTCTGATTTGTGTACGGGCGTAACAAGATGACTGACAAGGATTTGTATGACAAATGTTCAGCGCTGCAAGCCCCACCTTCACCTTCAAAGTTCCTGAACTTTGGAAAGTAGCAGGGACTTTTTTACAGTCCCTGGAACTAAATTAGACCACCAAAGGTTCACCGCCGGGTAAAGTCCCTGCGATGGAAACACACCGAGTTCCTGCAAAGGTTCCTAGTTCCTGGGTAAAGTTCCTGTGGTGGAAACGCAGCTATAGTGGAGAGCACGGGGGGATTGAGTGGCTGGGCCCATAGAGACCCGGGTTCATCCCAAGTTCTCTTCCTCTTGGAACGAGTTTCTCCTTCCTGCAGTCTCATCCGGCGTGACCGTAGCATTCAAAATCAGTTTGTTCCTGGCTTGTCTTGCCAAACCCCCCCCCCCCACCCCCCTTTCCCCGACACACACACACCCACACACACACACACAACACCACACACATTCACACACACACGATGATTCAGTCTGTGTCTGCTGGGTTATGACTTGTTCTGTTCTTGCTCTATGGGGGAAACGGGGGTGAGGGGGGAAAGTTCTTACTTTATTCATAGCGTCCTCCATATTCACCCGTTATGAAATTGAACATGTGACACTTGGACACTTCTTGGAGACATTGTAAAATGTTAGGCCTTGTAGTGTACAGCATCACAGAAATAGAAATAGAAGCTGCAGGGAGCTGACTGGGGACCAGTCACGCAGGAATTGTGTAGTTAAACAGAGTAGCGCAGCAAACCATTCACACCTCAACGTTCCGCACCCAGTCTCCTCTATAAGCAAAGCCAGCATCAGCAGTTTTATGGCCTCCACTTGCCCCCCCCCCCTCACCCAAGCACACATCAACCAATCATACAAGTGGTTAATTTTGAATCTTCATTCCATTTTCTCTGTCTCAACCGGCCGGAGCGGTTGTTGTACGAAGACCCGTGCCTCATCTGCAAAATCATCTGCAGAGATGGTGTTCGCTGCGTTGTCAAGTCACGTGCTCAGACCAGACATGACCGGCCGTCAAACAATAAAAAGAAAAGGGGGCGTTGCATGTAAATCTGCACCTACCTACTGTACCTCCAAACATTAGTCAGATCCCATGCCCCAGCCCGAGCGCTCCGCTCTAACAACTTTGGGCTAGACTGACTGGTACCTCCTTCACTATGAACAGGCAAACATCGCCCTGCCAAGTCTAAACTCTTCTCTGTTCTGGCTCCTCAAGTGGTGGAATGAGCTCCCGGCTGACGTCAGGACGGCAGAGTCGCTCACCAGCTTCCCACAAGAGACTCAAGACCCACCTGTTCAGAGTTCACCTGGACTCTGCATACCCATGATTCTCAGCATCATCCAAAGTACTGTAAACTGGTTCACCACAGTTGCGATGGTGAAAGCCATGTGATGTGGTGCAAACCTGAAGCCTGTATTTCATGCTTATCTAGTGGGGATCTCGGTAAACGACCCCTTTGTGGAAACATGTCTGTGAAGTTTCTGCCCACAAATGTACGTGTTTGAATCAAGATGCAATCAAAATTCAAACAGGGCTGTAGAATCTAAATATTTGTCTCGCATAAGCAGGGCCACTGTATGAAAAAAACAAACAGTGCTGAGGTACCCCAATGTCTCGCCTCGAAGGACAATAGAATGTCAGCCACAAACAGAGTAGTGCAGTGCATGAGTTATGCAGCACACAGTGGGCATGGTCATCAGTACAGTGAGTGGCCAAGGCCCTCCAGAGGAGCCGGTGGTGTTGTGGTTCCTGTTGGCCTGTATTAAGAGGACCCCCACGGTAATAACACCTCGTCCTCTACCGGTGCAGCACAGCACCCGCCTGGGTGATGCATGACAGCCCAGTTAAGCTCACACACGCACACACACACACACACACACCACAACACACAACACCACACATACAAGCGCACAACACACACGATACAAGTGGGCGCATTACACACACCCCACACACAAACACACCATTATGTACTAGGGGCCTTGACTACCCACAAAGTCGACGCCTACCGAGAGAACCGTTGGGGGGTTTTCCGGTTGGGGGGGGGGTTGACCACATGATTTCACACTTTAAGAATATTGGAAAAATATATATATATTTGGCGGGACTTGGCGCAAATGCGGTGGCCGGTGGGGGGGAAATTAAGCGATTTCAGCGGCTGTTTTTTTGGACAGCCCCATTCTGTCTGTTTTTTTTGCGTGCGTGTGTATGTGATGACGTCATCAACGACGCATCGACGTTACATCGACTTTATTGATAGAAAAGTCGACTTGAAAAAATCAGAAGTCGTGCAACCCCAAATATGTACACACACACATCAACCACACACAACACACACACACACACAACAACACAACCACACAACAACACCACACACACAACAACACACACACAACACACACACACAACAACACAACAACACAACACACACAACACACACAACAACAACAACACACACACACCCACAACAACACAACCACACAACCAACAACAACACAACACACACAACACAACACACACACACAACAACACAACACACACAATACACACACACACACACACGCAGCGAAGAGGTGAGGAACAGAATGGAACAATCCAATTAGAGAGCTGGGGATGGTCATTGGGGTATGTTGGTAGCACAGAGTTGGTCCAGAACACAGGGTTTAGCAAACCCCAGCTCCTGTGATGAGTGCAATGGGATCTTTACAGAGAACAGTAGAGGGAGTCAGGACCAGAGATTTTACATCTCATTCAGAAGACAGTGGACCTCTGACTGGTGCTCTGACAGCTCCACCAGCCCTGCCGCCAAATAAAACATTAGTGCTGCTTGCTATGGTGCGGCTATATTATGGACAGATAATGAACTAAGCCAGGTGGTTTTTTAAGCTTGAAAGAGATGCATTCAGTATTGGTGGTTTTCTTACAGCAGCAATACAAGTATAGCTCAATTGCAAATCGTGTGTGTGTGTGTGTGTGTGTGTGTGTGTGGTTGTGTTTGTGTTGTTGTTGTGTTGTGTGTGTGTTGTGTGTGTGTGTGTTGTGTGTGTGTGTGTGTGTGTGTGTGTGTGTGTGTGTGTGTGTGTGTGCGTGTGTGTGATGTGTGTGTGTGTGTGTAAAGTGTGTGTGTGTGTGTGTGTGTGTGTGTGTGTGTGTGTGTGTGTGTGTGTGTGTGTGTGTTGTGTGTGTGTGTGTGTGTGTGTGTGTCTGTGTGTGTGTGTGTGTGTGTGTGTCTGTTCGTGTGTGTGTGTGTGTGTGTCTGTGTGTGTGTGTGTGTGTGTGTGTGTGTGTGTGTGTGTGTGTCTGTGTGTGTGTGTGTGTGTGTGTGTGTTGTGTTGTGTGTGTGTGTGTGTTGTGTGCATATCACCTTGACATTCAATTCAGTGCCTGCAATTCCATTCGCCACCACTTTCAAATCGAGGACACTTTCATGTTAGAAGGGTGGAAGTAACAAAAATTAATAAATGAATGTGTAATCGATTAAAATGCAATCAAATTAAATAGTCACTTGATGATTCAGCAAACGATTTAATTAATTCAGAACTAAACTGATTAAAATGCAATCAAATAAAATAATCACTTGATGAATTAGCAAATGATTTAATTAATTCAGAGCCAAACTGAATAAAACATCATCAATAAAATGAAACAACAATCAAACACATCATTGAAATAAAGACTGGTTTTATCTAATCACCTTGACATGCCTTTTGGATCGTCAGATATGCATGGTGCATCAAACAGAACGGCAAACGGTGAGTAAAACATTTTGACATTATAGGAGTATTATATGCTGTGTGTTTGACTTCAAGGCGATGTCTATGTAACGGATTAGTATTGTCCAGTCGATTAGGATAGCCTGGATGTAAATCTGTGGGCGGGGTCATGTGATTGACACATGCAGCACACACCCTTCTAACATGAAAGTGTCCTCGATTTGAAAGTGGTGGCGAATGGAATTGCAGGCACTGAATTGAATGTCAAGGTGATTAGATAAAACCAGTCTTTATTTCAATGATGTTTGATTGTTATTTCATTTTATTGATGATGTTTTATTCAGTTTGGTTCTGAATTAATTAAATCATTTGCTGAATCATCAAGTGACTATTTAATTTGATTGCATTTTAATCGATTACACATTAATTTATTAATTTTTGTTACTTCCACCCCTCATAACAACCAGGCGTAATATGAGCGACAGCATAAAACCATGCAGTTGACCATGCAGTCCTTCGTACTGCTGCTTCGCTGGTGTCCTCGTAAATGGTAGATGGGGCAGCCAAAGAGGCAGATGGTTGGGCCATAGTCACAGTAGGAGGGACGACTAAAGGACCTAGCACAGTGTGGGGACCACGTCAGATCAACCCAGGGGCGGGTTGAGCCACAGCAGCTCGTCCGGCAGATGGTGAGGTAGGAGTTACCAGAGGAAGGTCATGCCTCAGGGCCAACAAGTCACCGTCAAACGACGGTAGCTCTGTTGGAGCTACTGAGCTCCACCAGAGCTCAGTAACCCAGTTGGATTTTTGTGACACGCTTGCACTATAATCACGCAGAAATACCAGCTGACCCTACCCTGGAAATCCAGAGTTCTCGCGAGAGCACAATTAGAATTTGCTCAGCGAGTACTCTGGTAATGAGTAACATGCTCATTAGCAATTCCTGTTGTTCCGAACGTAAACCAATCACATCGGTGTATCTGATATAGGCGGGCCAGAGGCGGGCTAAACAGATGACGTCAGCGCTGCGACGGAATCAGTCCGGAATCAGTCAGTAAACATTGCAAGATGGCTGTCGAAAATGTTGACTGAGTATCTGTACAAACTAGGGATGCACCGATACCGTTAATTTGCGGTTCTGATGGGGGGGGGTGGTTAATTCGCCGTTCTGATGGGGGGGGTGCGCTGTTAATTCGCCGTTCTGATGGGGGGGGTGGCGCTGTTAATTTGTGGTTCTGATGGGGGGGGCGCTGTTAATTTGTGGTTCTGATGGGGGGGTCCGTTAATTGCGGTTCTGATGGGGGGGTGCTCCGTTAATTACAAGGTTAACGTTGCGTTGCCAAAGTGGTATCTCCGTGGTATTTCCATTAGGCTACATTTACGTCTCTCTGTCAAACTATTCTCCAAAACAAACTCGTTTCCGTCCTCTGGATACGTCACCCCGTGTATTCTTCTGATTGGTTGTAGTGTTATCCAATTGCGTGCAGTGATATTTTTCAAACGCATTCTTGGTGCCGCCCCTCGAGTTGGGCCATTTTCATTGCTCATTACCAGACCTACAGCCTTTCTAGATGTGGGTCTGGATTTCCAGGCTAAGCTGACCCTGCCTCAGTGGCACATCTCGAACGTGGCGATCATGTTTCGTCTTTCGGTGTTCTGCGTCAGTCTTCAACCACTCCCTGGCCCCTTCAAAGGCCATCTGCAGTCGGTTCTGGTGCTCCTGAAACCACTCATGAACACCTCTAACAACAGGATCTTGAACGCCACCCACAGGAACTCAACTGGCAAGCCTGGGTTCCTGGCAATACATGAGGGGGAAGGGGGACTCACCAGTGGCCTGATGGGGAGTGTGGTGTTAGCAGTAGAGTAACTGCGCATTCCAGTCTCTCTTCCGGACACAGGCAGAGTGCGCAAAAGGTTGTTGGAGGTCCGCTTAAAGCATTCGCAGCTGGCCATTCCAGCCGGATGGCATAAATTGGAAATGGATTGCATTTATATAGCGCTTTACAGTATTGCCTCACATTCACCCATTGATACACCGACAGCATGTCAACCATGCAAGGTAACAACCAACACATCAGGAGCAGGTAGGTGTCTTGCTCAGGGACACCTCGACACTTAGCTAGGTGGAGCCCAGGGATCGAACCAGCAACCTTCCGGTTGGTAGACAACCACTCTACCGCCTGAGCTACTGCGGACGGTATGGAGTCATGCAAGGTTTTTTAATCCCATACAGGCCACACAGCTTTTGGATAAGGGAACTGTCAAAGTTGCGGCCCTGGTCTGAATGTATACGGGCCGGGCGACCGAACTTGGAAAACCATTCGGCAACCAAGGCCTGTGCCACAGTGGAGGCATGTTGGTCATGGGTGGGGACGGCGAGTGTGTACTTGCTGAAAACGTCCGTCATTACAAGGACATTTTCCAGTCCATGGTCCATGGCCAGAATTTCATTAGGCCCTGAAGCCAACAGATCTCCCATTAAACTCTGAACGGCCGGCTGGACATCCTTAGCAACTTGGCACCTCTCACATGCCTGACACCAATGTGCCATCTCAGAGAACCTGCCGGGCCAGTAACACTGTAGTAGTTCCAACAGCTGTAACACTGCCTCAAGATAAGATAAGATAGAACTTTATTAATCCCGAAGGAAATTCTTGTACCAGGTTGCATAGCAATACAGTACAATACAACAATAGCGAAATCGACAGAATAATAAAAATAAACTAACAGATTTACAAATATACAATGTCAAAATATAAAAATACATAGGCAAGATAAGATATTCAGACGGCGAAAACGATTTGGCATAATTGAAGTGAAGAATATTGCACAAAATGTTGAAAGGTAATGTAGGAGAAGTATTGGACATGATATTACGAATATTGCACATGATGTGAGGAGATGAGAGGTAGTATTACAGATAATATTTACAGATAACATGATAATAATAATATAGCACATGATAGAGAGTATTGCACATGATGTTGGTCAGTAATAATAATATTGCACGTAATACTGAAGAAAAATGCACATGATGTTGAATGGTAATATTGCACATGCACAAGGACTCTACTCTTCTCGACCAGGTGGTCCCATTGTCGGAGTAGTGCCAGTGCACGCCGAGACACCCGTTTCCACTCCTCCTGATTGCGCTGCTGCTTTAGTCTCTAAAATGGCAAGACTTTGTGGATGACTGGATCCGCCTGCTGGAGAGCATAGACATCAGAAGGCTTATGACACGGCAAAACTGTGACAGCAGCTTGGCTTACCTCAGCCCTTCCCAACTGCAAGACTTGCCGTAGGGGTGCTAGTGCCAAAGAACTCCAAGTTCATTGAGCTATAGTTCTGCATATTGCGCTCTTTGGGTTGCAGACCTCAGCTGGCATAGGCTATTGGCCTTACCCTGCCTTCGTGTTCCTGAGAGCGCGCTGCCCCTAGGCCACCATGATGGCCATCCACCTCTAGCATGAAAGGGAGGGAGAAGTCAGCATAGACGAGAACTGGTGTAGTGGTGAGCTTTGTCTTTAGTGCCTCAAAGCTGCTTCGGCTCTCCTCGCTCCATCTTCTTTTTGGACCTTGTGTCTACCAGCTCTGCCACCAGCCTATGTAGAGGGGCCACCAACTTGGCAAAACCCTCCATAAAATGCCCATTGTAGCTGAGAAAAAGACTGCAGCTCTGAGATGGTGGTGGGAGGATGCAAGTTAGCCACTACTCCTACCTTGCAAAGATCTGTAGAGACTCCTTTGTAGGAAATCACATGGCCCAAGTAGCCTACTGCACTTTCTGTTGGAAGGAGGCACAGTTGCAGCGTTTTGCCTTCAGACCCTCCTGTTGCAGAAGACGCTGTACTTCCTCAGGAGGGACCTCACCTGACCCTGTTCTTTAGCTGGCAATGGGGACAGATCCATGACTTCTACCTGGTCCTGCACAGTAGGAGAAACTGAGTCGCCACTGTAGCTACAGAAGACTGCACCTCAGTGACTCCTGGTGGCAGGCTGACAACATTAATGGGATTTAATGTGCCTACAATTGTACAGGAGTGAAGTAACACAACAGTGGACCCTACATTTCCAATTGGTATGTTGGCTGTGGCCCGTGTTACCTGCACCAATGCTGGGGAAGCAGTCTAGCAGGTAAGCCTGAGTCTGGAGGTTCAAACAAGACCATGGTACCTGAATATTGTTCTGAATAAGTCACTGCTACCAACTTCATCACCCCACTTGGGAAACAAGCCTTCACACCCCAAACTTTTGCCCTACCTGCAGTATTGTGAGGGGTTTTATTATGGCCCTGTTGAAACACCTGCTCAACCAATTCTGGGGCCTTAGATACCAGGGGCAGATCAAACAAAGCCAAGCCATGCTGTCCAAAAAGCTCTAGGTAACATTTGCAGATCACATTCATCCCCAACACACCAGGGACCTGAGAAGACAAACCACCAGTGGGATCTTTAAGGACCAGCATCCCGCACTGTGGAATTAGCTCCCGCAGATTTGTTGTATATTCCATTTCATTTCTTATTTTACACAATTTATATTTATAGTTCTATTTCTATTTTGCCAGTTCTATTTCTATTTTGTAGTTCTATTCTATTTTGTATTCTTTTATAATTACTGTCGGCTGTCGGGCGTTTTGCACAAAGTTTTTCACTCACTGCTTATACTCACGTGTAAATTGTGAAGTGACAATAAAATACTTGAAACTTGAAGTTGAACCTTCTGAAGATTACGTTGTTACAGTGGCCAACGCATTGGCCACTCTAAGATGCTACCAGTGACCGGATTGGAGGCGTTCTTGACCCCACGGCCTACCAGAGTGTGGGAGAGCATGCCAGTAAAGCTGGGAGCAAGGAGGAACCTGTACCTCATCTCACTCCCTCACGAAATGACCAGGCTTCTGACAGCGTCTACATATTAGAGGATATGAGGCAGGGCCATGTGTGCACATTTCCACATGGACTGATTTATAAAAGGGAAATTGTCTGCCGGTGCTCGTACACCATGTTTTATAAATCTGTTTTGGTTTTTTTAACCGCACGCTATTTCTGGCTTTTCGCCATACGGTGACTTTTAGTATCCTATGCAATGTTTTATAAATGAGACCCCAGGCCATTTAGTTTTTATTTAAAACCAAATTTAGTTTTTAAATTTTTTTTTATTTTAAATGTACAATCAACAGTGAAGTAAATCATACATAAATGTGTAATAATGTACAACTCTATAGAATAAAAACAGAATGGGGGGGGGGGTAAGTATGAATTACGGCGAGGCAACACACCACGGCCCGACAACGTTTTCTTCGGTCACCAAGACACAAAAATGTAATTAGAAAAAAACCCAAACGTGACCTACTGTCCTCACTACTGTACACACTCAAGCTTGCTCGCCCTTGTTTGTCACAGACCAGTTGTATCGGTTCACCCTCCATACAACAGAATATCCTTCATTTCTTTTAGTAGACAGTTATAGTTTATACAGTTTATTTTTTGTATATATACTGATGCCAGGATACATCTGGTACAGGCTGGAAAATGATGAGGGCGTGACGTAACCATGGAAACGACACATGCGTGTGACCACTTCCTGTAAACATGAGTGGGCCTAGAAAGGGGGTGGGACCCGCTGACACTGATTGGGATTGGACCGATCGGTTAAATTCCCACTTTTGGCAAATGTGTGGTTGCTGCCAGGGTACAAATATTACTCAACCGTCGTTGACAAATGACATCGCTTTGGCTGCACTCACTCTACATTTCACTGAGAAAAAACCTAAATGATTAGAAGCAGAAATTCCCCATGAACTCGTATGCAAGTTAATGATTCTTGATTGAGGCCTACCATTGCATTGCACGAACAACATCCCTGCTGCCACTGTGTGAATGGGGTGTGTACAGCTATATGCATGAACCAGCTGGTTGACACTGTGGCGGTGATGGGTACAGTCAGGGGGAGGATGGGTGTTCTCGTCTCTTCCGCCACGGAGGGGGGGGGGACAACATTTGTTTTTCACAAAACAACATTTTTCACGGACAATGCCACGAGACCCGGTGCGCAGCAGAGGAACATAAAAACAAAAAGAAAACGGCGTAATCAGAGAACAGGCAGTCACTGTGCAGTACCACCACCACCGATCATATCTTCGTAATCTTCATCAGTGCAGCGGGTTTATTCCAGTCTTCACAAGCTTCGGTTTTATCTTCAAACCCAAAATCATCAGGAGATTATAGCGGGATCAATACTTGGTAAGTAGAAGCAATGGTAATCATTCGGAGAAGAAACAGGAGAGCCCATCAGACACATAACAAACACACACACACAACACACACACACACACACACACACACACACACACACACACACACACACACACACACACACACACACACACACACACACACACACACACACACACACACACACACACACACACACACACACACACACACACACAGACACACCCTGGTACGGCGATGCAAATGTCATTACATTTACATTTAGGACATTTAACTTACAATAAGTACATTTGTTGTTGTACGAAGACCCGTGCCTCATCTGCAAAATCATCTGCAGAGATGGTGTTCGCTGCGTTGTCAAGTCACGTGCTCAGACCAGACATGACCGGCCGTCAAACAATAAAAAGAAAAGGGGGCGTTGCATGTAAATCTGCACCTACCTACTGTACCTCCAAACATTAGTCAGATCCCATGCCCCAGCCCGAGCGCTCCGCTTAACAACTTCGGCTAGACGACTGGTAACACCTTCACTAAGAACAGGCAAACATCTCTCTGCCAAGTCCCAATTCTTCTCTGTTCTGGCACCACAGTGGTGGAATGAGCTCCCGGATGATGTCAGGACGGCAGAGTCGCTCACCAGCTTCCCCAAGAGACTCAAGACCCACCTGTTCAGAGTTCACCTGGACTCTGCATACCCATGATTCTCAGCATCATCCAAAGTACTGTAAACTGGTTCACCACAGTTGCGATGGTGAAAGCCATGTGATGTGGTGCAAACCTGAAGCCTGTATATTCATGCTTATCTAGTGGGGATCTCTGGTAAACGACCCCTTTGTGGAAACATGTCTGTGAGTTTCTGCCCACAAATGTACGTGTTTGAATCGAGATGCAATCAAAATTCAAACAGGGCTGTAGAATCTAAATATTTGTCTCGCATAAGCAGGGCCACTGTATGAAAAAACAAACAGTCTGAGGTACCCCAATGTCTCGCCTCGAAGGACAATAGAATGTCAGCCACAAACAGAGTAGTGCAGTGCATGAGTTATGCAGCACACAGTGGGCATGGTCATCAGTACAGTGAGTGGCCAAGGCCCTCCAGAGGAGCTGGTGGTGTTGTGGTTCCTGTTGGCTGTATTAAGAGACCCCCACGGTAATAACACCTCGTCCTCTACCGGTGCAGCACAGCACCCGCCTGGGTGATGCATGACAGCCAGATTAGCTCACACACACACACACACACACACACACACACACACACACACACACACACACACACACACATATGTACACACACACACACACATACAAGCGCACACACACACATACAAGTGCGCGCATACACACACACACACACACACACATATGTACTAGGGCTTGCACAGAAAAGTCGACTCATCGACGCATCGACGTCACTACCACAAGTCGACGCCTACCGAGAGACGTGTCGTTGACCACATGATTTCACACTTTAAGAATATTGGAAAAATATATATATATTTGGCGGGACTTGGCGCAAATGCGGTGGCCGGTGGGGGGAAAATTAAGCGATTTCGAGCGGCTGTTTTTTTGGACAGCCCATTCTGTCAGTTTTTTTTGCGTGTGTGTGTGTATGTGATGACGTCATCAACGACGCATCGACGTTACATCGACTTTATTGATAGAAAAGTCTACTTGAAAAAATCAGAAGTCGTGCAACCCCAAATATGTACACACACACATACAAACGCACACACACACACACACATGTACGCACACACACACAAGCGCACACACACTCACTCAAACACACACACACACACACAAGCGCGCACACATACACACACACACACACACGCAGCGAAGAGGTGAGGAACAGAATGGAACAATCCAATTAGAGAGCTGGGGATGGTCATTGGGGTATGTTGGTAGCACAGAGTTGGTCCAGAACACAGGGTTTAGCAAACCCCAGCTCCTGTGATGAGTGCAATGGGATCTTTACAGAGAACAGTAGAGGGAGTCAGGACCAGAGATTTTACATCTCATTCAGAAGACAGTGGACCTCTGACTGGTGCTCTGACAGCTCCACCAGCCCTGCCGCCAAATAAAACATTAGTGCTGCTTGCTATGGTGCGGCTATATTATGGACAGATAATGAACTAAGCCAGGTGGTTTTTTAAGCTTGAAAGAGATGCATTCAGTATTGGTGGTTTTCTTACAGCAGCAATACAAGTATAGCTCAATTGCAAATCGTGTGTGTGTGTGTGTGTGTGTGTGTGTGCTTGTGCGTGTATGTGTTTGTGTCTGTCTGTCTGTCTGTCTGTATGTGTGTGTGTATGTCTGTGTGTGTGTGTGTGTGTGTGTGTGTGTGTGTGTGTGTGTGTGTGTGTGTGCCTGAAATTAACCATGATACATGAGCAATGAAATAGTTTGTCACATCGCTTGAAGAACGCAAG